>PVJX010023514.1:0-29172 GCA_004027295.1 Dolichotis patagonum | reverse complement strand
TTTTCAGTGCCAGTGATGGAACCCAGGGCCTCAGATATGATAGACAAGGGCTCTACCACTGAGCTGCATATCTCCTGAACTAGACCTTTAACTTATATCATGTCAAGCCTCTTTCCCTAGTATTCTTGTATGCTCCACAGGTTTTTTTTATCATTACAGAAGAACATAAATCACATAGCCCCTTATGCAAATATAAGTAGCACACATTTTGTAAATAGGGTGACAATATTGTCTCGCTTCTCTACTGATGAATATCACTGTTGCTAGAAAGCATCTCAACTTTCTTGGAAGGATAACTAGATGAAGCATGATGGAGTAGTGGAAAGAGATCTTGGGATACCTAGATTCTAAGCTGATTCTGCCATTAATTCACTATGTAAGGTTAAGCCTGTCATTCCCCCTTTTTGTAAATGGAAGTAGTTGATCTCCTTGATTCCTTACATTTCTGTATACTTTGCCAATCATGTGACTACTTCTTGACAAGTGCCTCAACTTAATGTATGGATGAACAAAGGTTTGGTATTGGAGATTAACCAAGTGAGAATCTAGAAATGCAGAATGGTTAGGTACTGGATTTTTCTCTGTCCATCTATCTGTCAGTATGTCTGTTTCTCTCTCTCTCTCTCTCTCTCTCTCTCTCTCTCTCTGATTGTGTGTATGTATGAGTGTGTATACACTGCAGCCTTTAGAAAGATGATGGACTTTAAGTAAAAGACACATTGCCATTAGTTCCACTGAACATACTCCCTCTAGCTTCAGACACAGTTACTCATTTTTTTTTATTAGTAGATATTTTCAGTACTTGCATTTACAGTCATCTTGGGGAGTGGGTACATATGTATAATATGACATTTCTTTTTTCAATCCCTTCCCCTCCCACCCCCATCTAAATCCCCTTTCTTCTAGTTTTATTCTTATTGATATTATTACTTACCTCTTGTTTATGACATAAAATTTTTATACTCATTGAGGTTATTAGGTTCTTGTACATGGCATATCATTATTCTACTTATTTTCTCTTCCCATCCCATTGCATGGGACTGGAATGAAAGGAAACACATGGGTCATTAGAACAGAATTGAGGATACAAAAGCATCCCCAGAAATATTCAGCAAGTTGATCTTCGATAAGGAGGCCCAAAGTATGCATTGAAGGAAAGACAATCTATTCAACAAATGATGCTGTGAAAATTGGATAACTATTTGCAGAATATTAAAACTTGAGCTACATCTTTCACCAAGTACTACGTTAAAATCAAAATGAATCAAAGATCTAAATATTAAAACAGAAAACAAGAAGTCATCAAGTACCAAGCTCTTTCTGTGAATCAGCGCCATGTTTGGGCCACCAGGGCAATAGCCAAACCCCAGCCTTTTTCTGTGAGTCAGCACCACTTGTGGATGGTGGGGGAAGAGAAAAAGAAGTCTCCAAGAAGCAAGCCCTCCCTGTGAATCAGCTCCTTTCATGGGCTTCCAGGGGGACAGCCAGACCCCAGCCCCTTCTGGCACACAGTTGGGAAATAAGAAGAGCCACCCAGCCCCAATAAGCAACTGGCTGATCTGGAGAAACACAGGCTATGATGATAGCTATTCAGGTGAAATGCAATTTAATGATTGTGGTGATAGATGTTTCACTGACTTTGCAGATCTAAGGCCAGTGGTCTGATCATCTATTCAGAGGATAACGGTATACATTGTGGCATCTATGGACGGTCTCTTTCTACAGGTGGTAGCCATTGTTAATTCCCTGTTTTCATGTTTTGAAGTCCTGTATCCTTTTCATTGTTTTTTGGGGTTGAGTTTTCTGTTTTGTTTGGTTTGGTTTTGTTTTATCTGACAGCATGGACAGCTATTTCAAAGATAGCAAGATATATTATTGTAGCCATTTTGGATTTACTCTTATCTTATTGTGAAGTCCTTTATTGCATTCATTGTTTTGTTCTATTGGTTCTATTCTGTTTCATTTTGTTTGATTTTTACTATGTCTGAAGGTATCTGCAGCTGTTTGGAAGACAACAAGAAGCATTATGGTAACCATTGTTGATTTTGTATTGTTTTGAAGTCCTGTGTCACACTGGCTTGTTTTGATTTGCTTTATTCTATTTTATTTTGCTTGGTTTTAGTCTTTTTAAAATAAAAATTAAAAACATGAAACCTACTAGAAGATAGAATAGGTAAAACACTTACCTAAAAGGTAGGAAATAATTTTTTAAAACAGAACCACGATTGCAGAAGAAACAATAAGAATTAACAAATGGGAGTAAATCAAATTAGAAAGCTTCTGTATAGCAAAGAAATCAGTAAGCAGATTAAAGTCACCCATCAATCTTGTTACTTTCTGAAGGACTTCTGGAAGTCATTTTTCATATCTTTATAATGTGCGATTAAAAATAATGTGAATGCTGCCAGCTACTGTCACCCAGAGGAAAGGTAGGCACATAAAAACATTAACATATGTCCTCACCCAGTTATTCATCAGATCTGGCGCTGTGCAACTTCTGGCTCTTCCCCAAAGTCAAAATGAAAGAAAAACATTTCAAATTGATTCAGGACATTTAGGCAGCCACAACAGCACAACATCTTGATGGATGGGTACGTGAAAATGTTCATAAAGTACAACTTTCAGAACAGTTTCAGAAAGTTACAAGAATAGCAGGGAAATTGTCTTCAAAGTAAGGGAGGATATTTGAGGGGTCATGGCTGCATGTTTTTTATTGTAATGATTTTTAAAAATTATTATAGTCATATATTTCAACTACATCTTTTTGTATATGGAGGAAGAGATGTATTAAGGATTGTCACGAAATTTTTTATTGCTGTCATAACATATTACAATAAACTTAATGTTTTAAAAATCATATTTATTTTCTCTGTGTTTTCATGACTCTAGAGTGTGGGAATGGCATATGTTAATTTATTTCTCAGGAATCTTGCAAGGCTGAGATCCAAGTGCATATGGGGATACTCTCATTGTCTCCAGGCCCTTGAGAAGAATCTCCTTCCACGTGCGTTCATTTTGTTGTTAGAATTGAATTTCTTGTGATTGCAGGATAGAGGTTCCCATTTCTCACTGCTTGTTACCTAGGTTTATTTCTCCAAATGACTTCACACTGTCTGCATTCCTTCTCACATAGCACCCTATCTTCAAAATAGCAATGATTGATGTTGAGTCACCATGTTTTAGCTGCCTTTTACTTCCTTTACTCTTCCTCCTCTTTACTTCAGTGAGTTTATATCGGATTTGCCTACATCATCCAGGAAAATTGCTCCATTTTACGATCAACTACTCAGTAACCATTAAAGTTACATCTGCAAATTCCTTTTTGTAACGCAATATAAAATGTTCCCAGGATTACACCAGAGAGTAAAGATCATGATGGCCAAAATTCTGGTTACTTCAGTCAGAAAAATATTAACTGAAGTTATACCAAAGGAGAGAAATTTCAAGTGATCTCTACTTTTATTCATAGATACTGCTGAGTTGTTTTAAATTTAAAAATAATTCACAAGAACAGATAATTTGTATAATCAGGAAAACAGCTACTTATTCTGTAGAGAAATAAAGTATACTTGAGTAAAAGCCATGGATTTTCAATACCCATTGGTATTTGAACACAAGGATGGGAGTTGTTATGTAGACATGACTGGCTTTATATCATGTTATCACATACTTTCTTGCTTAAGAGTGCAACTGCTGCTATTACCTTTACAATCTGAGAAAAGTTAAAAAGCATTTTTGGTGACCTGAAGCTTACTGTGTGGAATCTGTGTGTGAGTTTTCCCACATGCTTAAAAGACGGTTCCAAACCTGTGCAGCAGTTACAACTCTTGAATTTTTGAAGGCATTCCAGAAGATGATTTCCAGCAAAATTCTATGAAAACAAGTAGGAACCAAAGGTATAGCTCAGTGATAGTGTTCATGTTTAGTGTATGTAAGACTCTGGGTTCTAATCACAGCACTCCTCCTTCCAAAAAAGATAGTTGAATTCTGGATAAAGATGTTTAGTGGCAGAAGATGTGCTTTGCTTGAGTCCTGCATTTAATCTCCAGCACCATATGGGCACAAGTATACCATTGCTTCTAGTTCCAGTTACTCAGGAGGTTGATGCATGAAGATACTCAGTTTCTTCAAGAAACTACTGAGTACAAGTTTTCCCAGCCAGGTAAATATAATGAAACTCTGTCTCAAATTAAAAATGGCAAGCATCTCCGGAAAATCCTAGGTTTTTCACTGTATTTTGAGATCAGCAGAGGGACTAGTTCCTAGACATGATATGGTAAGTTCATTGGCTAACAATCTTTCTTCCATGTAGACTTTCACACTTATTTACCCTGAGGGAAAGATGATCAAACCTAGCTGTCTGCTGATCTTTTGGGACTAAGGTTATTGTCTTGGGGAAGCAGAATTTTAGGTTAAAATAGTTTCTGTTTTCTAATAATTTATCAGTAAAAGCCTATAATCCCAGCATTTTGAGATACCAAGGCTGAAGGATTGCAAATTAGAGTCATAATCAGGAAACTTAGAAGACCATGTCTCTATTTTTTTTAAACAAGAGCTAGGCCTGTAGCTTAATGTGAAGGTCCTGGGTTCAATTTCTACTCAGAAACAGATAGATGATAGATAGAGACAGAGAGAGACAAAGAGGGATTAGTATAAGTCAGGATTAGTATAAATCAGGATGTCTGATGCAAGCCATTCCATCCCGTTTTCCAAGACAAATGATATGAATGATTTAAGTGTTCTGTGTGGAGGAAGGGGAGCATATATATTCTTTCAGGAGCATGCTGGTGTTCACAAAGTGAAAGGTCTCTTCAAGTTAGGAGTTCAGAAATTGTAAACAGGATCAGAGGTCTGCAGTACACCCAGGACTTGATGACCACACTTGAAATTAGAGGCCACACAGGAGACCTTTGATTGGAGAAGACATTGCAGAGATGATATGAATTCTCCTATTTTTGGAGAGACCTTTCATTAGGTGTAGAGTAAAATATAACTTGATAAAAATGCAAAAAAATATGTTTACATGTATTTATACTTACACATCTAAATATGTATCTCTGTAAGGAGAATAGATTAGTATATTCATAGTAGTCAATTTTGCAGTGATATAGAGGGCCAAGAGAATATGAGGGAGATACACTTCATTTTATGTTGATTTTTCCATTTGAAAATTTCTTTCAATTTTGTAATTAAAGTATAATATTTATACTTATTTATGGGGCACAGTATTATACATGAATATGTTATAAAATGCATAATAATCAAATCACAACAGTTAACATTTCCATGTCCTGATTTATACTAGTCTCTCTTTGCCTCCATCTCTATCTATCTGTATATGAGCATTACTACATGCTGTGAACTTTCAAACACTTGTCTAGTTTTTCAAAATGTATAATTAATTGTTGTATACTGTAGTTATTCCACTGTGTCTATGACATTTTAACTACTCCCTGTCTAACTTTGTTTTGGTACCTGTTATCCACAAGTTCATTCTCCTGCTACTGCTCCTCTCCCTGGGCTCTAATATCTTCTATTTGCTCTACTTCTCTCTATGTGATAAGCTATATTAGCTTCCACAAATGCATGAAAGATTCAGTTTTTGTCTTTCTGTGATTGGCTTATTTTGTTTAACATAATGTCCTCCAGTTTCATCCATGTAGCAACATATCACAGGTTGTCATTATTTTTTTGGCTGAATAGTATTCTATACCATATATTTTGTGCTATTATTATGGCAAAAAGTGATCATAGAACCAATGTCAGGGTCTAAGAGCCCATCTCTCAATTTCATGTATTCAATGGCCTTTGTCCATAACTAGAGTATTAGTGGTTCTCTCACCTTTTTAAAGGCCCCTCTGTCCTAGTGTCAGCAGTCTGCTGTTTGAAACATACTGATTTCACCACCCCAGGAGAAAAGCAAAGGACCATGGAGGCTGAGTCATTAGGCCCTTCTCTATCTGACACTGACCTTCATCTGGAAGCCACATGTGTTTGATTTGAATTCCTGTAGCAGACAGACGTTTCCCTTGTTGCTTCTCCCAGATGAACTGGGAATTATGAGAAATGAGTGTGATGCAGCCAAGAAGGAGGAGGTATCTTCATTATGAAGTAAAAGAACTGAGGCTGTAGTAAGGTCTGCGGAATGGAGTGTATGATGATGATGCTCTAAGTGGAAAGGAGTAGGTTGCAGTTGCATATGAGTTTGCCTAGGAACTGAGGTCCTTTCCACTCCGCAGAGATCAACTGCTCTAATATAAAGCATATGTTTTCTCTTTCTAAATTAACACAATGGTCAGTGTAGTTTGATTATTAAACCAATTTATATTCATTTTTTGGAGACAATTGCTCAGATATAAGTACAAATATACTCTGTAATAGATGCAAAATCACATTGAAAATTAGATTCACAGTTCCTTCCACCCCCATTCCCTCCCTACTCATGTCTTTGTTAAATCATTCTGACCTGAGCAGCCCACTGTGTAAATTCATTCTGCATTCATCTGAGCACAGTCCAGAAAGCAAATCAGAAGTACGAAGTATAGCCCTGGCCCTAGGCCAGAATAAAGGGGACAAGTAAACCTCCATATCTTCAGGCCAAATCAATATGAAGCACATATCTTTATTAAATGCACAATAAAACATATGGAGTCAAAACAATTTTTGAAGTGTTTACTTCAGATATCTAAACATGAAACTGAAGAGTAGTAGATTAACTGTTCACAGATGGTTTTATTTCTGGTATTTATTTATTTATTGGTGTGGGGGATTGAACTCACAACCTCGCATTTGCCAAGCAGGCACTTACACCACTGAGCTAAACCCTTGGCCCCTTACTCTTTTTCTTGTTCTTCGTTTTCTTTTCTTTCTTTTTAAAATATTTATTTATTTATTTATTCATTTATTTATTGATGCTGCCCTAATGCCAACACCTAAGGTTTCCATAGGGCCATCTCCCAAAGCACTGAGCCAACTGGATTTTAGAGAAACTTGGAGTTGAATGGCCTGAGTTTCCTCCTGCTTTAAGAAGGGTAGTTAAAGGAGCAAGTGCTTGATGAATCTTGAATGTTTTCTCTGGAATGGCAATCACTCAAGACACCAGGATAAAGACTAACCTAACGAAACTTCATGAAATAGTCAATTCTCCAGTGAGCTCACTACACCAACTGAGAACTTAGGGTAATTTGATGAGATTATTTCACTCTCCAAAACAGAGAAAACACTGTTTCTACTCGTTCCTCAGTGAGGTGTCTAGGATTTCAGATTTACTCTCTGTAAGAGCAGTAGTGACATCTCCAGGGTCATATAAATCATGATTTTAGGAAGTTATAATGAGAAAGACGGCCAAAAAGGAAGACTTAGCAACACCAGGTTAGGTCTCCTGACTCAGTGTCCATGTAGTTCTGTATCTTTCTATGTCCAATTTTAGACTACATAAAGTTCTTTGATCAAAGATGGGCGATTGAAATGAATAGACCCTTCTCAAAAGAAGTACAATTGGTCAATAAATAGATGAAAAAAATGTTCAACATCTTTGGCCATCAGAGAATACAAAATTAATGTGGTGTAATACACAATAGAGTAATGATTAGCCACAAACAAGAACAACTTTAAATCAGTTAATATCAGCTTAAAATTATAATGCTAAGTGAAATAAATCAGATGCACAGGCCAAATATCACATGTATTCTCTTATATGAGAAGCCAAAGCACAAATAATTTAAACAGCAACATTAAAAGATAATAGAAAATTGAGAAACAGACATTTTGCAAAAGGAAAGGGGATGTATAAATAGAAGCAGAAGGGAGGGAGGACAAGGAAAGGAAAAATACAAAGATTAAGATGAGATATGTACATATACCAACTTCCCCAAATGAATTTATTCATTATTTATGGCAAATACATACCTGTAAAAGATGAAAGTTACAAATGACATTAAAAATAAAATTCATTAGTTATATTCTTTAAGACAGACTCCTGGTCATGTGTTGATATAAAATTTTACTTTTGCTTCTGTTTATGAAGTGTACTACATTTATTGACTTCCATATATCCCCTTCATGATATATGAACTTTTAAATTATTGGTTATATTCTTTTTGCCATTATCTTGTTGAGGATTTTTGCATCTATGTTCATTAAAGTAATTGGCTTATAGTTTTTTTAGTTGAGTCCTTGTCTGGTTTTGGAATCATTACATAAGCTTCCAAGAAAGAGTCTGGCACTACTGCTTTATTACTGCTTTCACTTTTATTAAAGAATTTAAAATTTATTTGTGTTAGGTCTTCCCTGAAGTTCCCTGTCACCCTGCTCTGGGGTCTCAAGGAAGATATTCACAGGTGAGGCCCCAAGGTTAAAGAATGCATGTGTGCAAAACATCATCATCAACAGCAGGCAGCATGGAGCGGAGCAGAGAGCTAGAGCGAGAGCCACCCGCATCTATATTGTATACTTCTTATACAAGTTGTTATATTTACATTCATACATAACCATAACCATGCCATAACCAGTGCATGCATGTTTATCTGTGCTAAATCATGGTTATATAATTGTATTCCACTGTGCACTTGTGCTACACAAGTGGGATCATGTCCTCAGGAGTCCTTGAGGCCGCTGAGGTTTGAAGTAGTCTAAGTGGTTCCTCACATTCCCAAAGAATTCAGCAGTGATTCCCTCAGGTCCATTGCCAGTTAGTATGTTAATAAAGGTATTTATATCTTCTTAGCTCAGTTTTGGTAATTCTTATGTGTCTAGAAATCTATCCATTTCTTCTAAGTTCTCAATTTATTCAAATACAGGTTTTAGTAGTGTTTAGTAATAATTTACATTTCAGTGGTGTCTGATATGATTGTAGGTTAGAAACAAGGGAACTGAGCAAATCATTCCCTCCTGCTCATTTGACTGTATGCACCACCCTAATGATTATCCATTTAAACTTCTGCAATGCCCAAAACTACAGATCACTCACACCAGTCAGGGAATGGGAGACACCTGGTGTCAGAGGTGTCTGACCACTATGCGAGGCACCTGGAGATAGAGGTCTGACCCTTTAAATACTAGAAGCCCGCATTATTGGTGGGTACTCTTTCTCCTTTGGTCTTTTTTCTCTTTTCCTTACTGTGGGTTCCTGCTACTAACCTGCGTGATCTAAACTTACCTACTTACTGTGAGGTATACACTTGGCAATTCTTTTTAGTCATATAAAAGAACCTGGACTATTTTTTGCCCATTCAATTATAACAATTGCATTTTTTTCATTTTCAACTACATTAATGTGTTTTTTTTCTTTCCATGTGTTTGTAAGTTTGGCTAAGTATTTGTCTATTTTCTTTATATATTTAAACAGTCATATATTTGATCCACTAATACTTTGTATTGTTTTCCTTTTTTAATATTTTTAAAAATTTATTTCATTGAAACACATTTGATACACATGATGATCACATTCAGCATAGAGAATTTGTATCTGTATATATCTCCATTTTTCTGTTTTTCCCCATTTTCCTCCCTTCCCTTTCACCCTTGTTCCCTTTCTTATTTTACAAAGCTTTGTTTATGTTTTTCCTTCTAATTTTTTCTATTTCTTTCCTTTCCTTCCCCCCCCTACCTTGTACCTCTTCCCATTTGAACATTTTCTTCCTAATTCCAAATATCTATCATACATTTGCAACATTATTTATGGTTTTGGTTTCTTACACATAAGAAACAATGTGATATTTAAATGTATATGTCCAATTTATTTTACTTGAAATTATAGTCTCAAGGTGCATTCATTTACATAAAAATGTCTCCAATTTACTCTTCTTTGTGGTAGAGTAGTACTCCTTTGTATATAAAAAGCGCATTAGCTTTATGCGTACATCCACTGATGGGTATCAGGGCTGTTTCTAAGATTTAGCGATGATGAATTTTGCTGCTGTAAACATGGTTGTACATAGATGATTGTTATATGATGCTTTAAACTCAAGAAGATATCTAGAAGGAAAATAAGAGCTAGATCAAATGGAACCTCTGGTTTTAGTTTCTTGAGGAATCATCATGCAGATTTCCATATTTGTTGTACCAATTTGCACTCCCAATAACAGTTGACAAGGGTTCCTTTTTCCCCCATAGCCCTGTCAGCATTTCTTATTAGTAGCCATTCTTCCTGCAGTGAGCTGAAGTTTCACTGTTGTTTTAATTTGCATGTCTAAATGACTAGTGACTGTAAACATTTTTTCATGTATTTATTTGTGGTTTGTACTTCATTTGAGAGGTGTCTATTCATTTTAGACACCCATTTTTGGAGTCTTTAAACTTGGGGGCCTAACTTTTTGAATTCTTTATATATTCTAGATGTTAGTCCTTTGAGGAATGAATAGTTGGTAAAATATTCTCATTTTGAAGGTTGTCTCTTCATTCTGCTGGTGGTTTATTTGCTGTGCAAAAGCTATTTAAAAACAGGAGATCCCAGTTGCTGATACTTTGTAATGTTTCCTGTGCTTTTTGAGTTTTGTTCAGAAGGTCTTTGCCTAAACATATGTTTTCAACACTTTTATGTATTTTCTCTTCCAGCAGTTTATGTGTTTCTGTTTTAATATTCAGATCTTTGGTACATTTTGATTTTAGTTTAATGCATGATGAGAAATATGGGTTTGGGTTTAGTCTTTGGGATGTGGAAATCCAGTTTTCCCAGTACCATTTTTCTTCCAGTGAAAGTATCTGGCACCTTTGTAAAAATTAAAGTATCTGAGGGTGCTTGGACTTTTTTCTGCATCTTCTATTGTGTTCCACTGATACTCAGTCTTTTGCCTTTTTTGTTTTTGTTTTTGTTTTGCCAGCAACATGCAATTTCTATCACAATAGCTTTGTAATATGACTGCAAAGCAGTGATTGTGATGCCACATACCTTGCCTTTACTGCCTAGAATTGGTTTTGCTACTCTAGGAATCTTCTGATTCCATATGAATTTTGGGATTGTTTTCTCTAGTTTTTTGAGGTATGCTGTTGGTATTTTGATTGGGATAGCATTAAATCTGTGTGAAGGTTTTGGAAATATGCCTGTTTTCACTATATTGTTTTTGCCTATTCAAGAATAGGGGATATCTGACATTTTCTTCCTTATTTTAAAGAGAAAAAACAATAAAAACAATGATAGAGAATTTCAAAACAATATAGTAGGAGATTAACAGTGGTTACTGTATTATGTATTGTTACCTTCAAAGTAGTTGATCAGATTAGAAGATATAGCCATGAAAAATCGATCAAACAGTATAAGCACATACCATTCTTTTCAAGGAACTAACAGAAATTAGTAGTATAATGATTTTAGCAGTCCTGCATGTGTGTGTGTGTGCATATATATATATATATATATATATATATATATATTTTCCCCCTTTCCTTATTTTCTCCTTTCCCACATCCCAGCTTCTCTTTCTTTGTGAACAATTTCTTCCCATTTCAAAATATCTATTTTACATTTTGGATCTCATTTACTCTTTCAGTTTCTTACACTGGGGAGACAATATGATGTTTACATATGTGAGTCTGATTTGTTTCATTTATGAGTATGAATTCTAGTTGCATCCATTTACCTATAGAAATCTCGTTTACCCTTCTTTATAGCTGTGTAGTACTCCATTGCATAAGAAAACCACATCTTTTTTATCTATTCCTCAGTTAATGGGAATTTGGGTGGATTCCAAATCTGGCTATTACAAATTGTGCTGCTATAAACATGGGTGCACATGTGTCACTGATGGATGATGTTTTTAACTCTTATGGGAAAATACCCACAAGGGGAATAGCTACATTAAAAGAGACCTTTAATCCTAGTGTTTTGAGGAATCTTCACATTGATTTCCACAATGGTTGTACCAGTCTACACACCCGACAAGACTGGACAGGGATCCTTTCTCCCTACAACCCTGGAAACATTTATTAAAGGTTGATTCCTTGATGATAGCCATTTTTTCTGGAGTAAGATGGAATCTCAGTGTTGTTTTAATTTGCATTTCTTGAATAACCAAGGATGTTGAACATTTTTTTGTATATTTAATTTCCATTTGTATTTCTTCACTTGAAAAGTGTATATTCATAGGAAACTATTTTTAGATTTAGCCTTTGAATTTGGGGGCCTGATTTTTTCAATTCTTTATATATCCTAGATAGAAGTCCTTTGTCTGAGTAACAGTTGGCTAAAATTTCTTCCCACTCTGTAAGTTTTCTTTTGACTTTCTTGACAATCTCTTTTACTGTGAAAACTTTTTTAAAGATTTTTTTTTAAATTTTATTTAAAGAGATAAAAAAAACCAACCAGACAAAACAGAAAAATGGTAGTAACAATACAGATTTCCAAAGGGAAAAAAATAAAAGAACCGAAAACAAACAAACAGACAGACAGACAAAAAAACCCAAAACATCAACAACAACAACAACAACAAACAGAAAATACCAAGAAATCGCCACTTGATACGTTACATACTCTCATCATTGGAAATAGTTGTTCAAGTTACAAAATTAAAGCATACAAGGTAGACATTCAAACAATGAGACTGTTAACAGTTCTGCTCAACAACCTAACAAAAAGAGTAGTATGGTCATCTATCTTACACACTTAAACTTACATGCAATTATATCCTTTAGAGCACTTTCTTTTCCTCCTTTTGCTTTATAACAGCCCAATTTGTAATAGCTAAATCTTGGAAACAACCAAGATGCCCATCAACTGCAGAGTGGATGAAAAAGATGTGGTATTTTTATATGATGGAATACTACTCAACTATAAAAAAGGATGATCTTGAGGTCTTCATAGGGAAATGGAGACAACTTGAGACCATCCTCATTAGTGAAATAAATAAGAATCATATTTATAAATATCACATTGTTTTACTAGTGTAAAAAGTAATAAGAACTGTAGGAGTAATAAAACCCAAAATGTGTAATTGCTACTTTAAAAAAGAGAGGAAAAGGAGGAAAAAAAGAATGTGAAAACTTTTTAATATGATGAGATCTCGGTTGTTGATTCTTTGAAGTACTTCCAATGCTGTCTAGGTTTTGTTCATAAACTCTCTGCCTACCCCTATGACTTCAAGATTTCTACTTAATTTGCTTCCAGTAGGTTTAGTGTTTTTGCTTTAGTATTGAGATCTTTGGTCCATTTTGACATTAATTCAGTGCACAATGATAGACATGGGTTTAGTTTTAGTCTTCAACATGTGGAGAACCAGTTTTTACAGCACCATTTATTAAAGAGACTATCATTCTTCCATTGAAAATGTTTGGCCTCTTTGTCAAAGATAAGGTAGCTGAGTGCATTTCTAGTTGTGTCTGCATCTTCTAATCTGTTCCACTGATACTCAGGTCTTTTTTTTCTGTCAGTACCATGCTGATTTTATCATAGTAGCTTTGTAGTATAATTTCAAGTCAGGGATTTATGATCTCTCCAGCCTTGCATTTGTTGCCCAGGATTCTTTTGCTAATGTAGGTCTCTTCTGCTTCCAAATGAATTTTAGGAATATGTTCTCTAGATCTGTGAGGTATGCTAATGGTATTTTGATGAGGATTGCATTAAATTTGTATAACAGTTTGTGGAGTATGGCCATTTTCACACTGCTAGTTCTTCCTATCCATTAGCATGGCACATCTTCCCATTTTTTATTATCTTCTCCAATCTCATTTTTCTGAGTATTGTAAGTTTCAATGTATAGATCTTTTACTTCCTTTGTTATATTGATTCCTAAGCATTTCATATTTTTATATAAATAAATTTTATTTTTAATTTTCAGATGTATAACAGTTATAACATTTTGTATAAATTGTTAACAATTTAACTGGTATCTAGTTAATCTTATACAGCATATTTTTTCCTTTTCTTGAAAATACTTAAATATACTTGCATTGCTTAAAAACTTATATATTAGCATTTAGTAAGCTCTTTGAAGAATAAAATTCTAGAATATTTATGTTTGTCAGGGCATTTGAAATACTGTAATAAAGTTAATATAGCTGCTAGAAGAAAAAGTAACAAATATAATCATTGGTTCTCTAATGTTTAGGTCTGAATAAAACTTGTCACCATTTTACAATGAGAAATCAGAAAACAATATAGCAACCAAATGGAGCTAACCTGAAATCATTTAATTCTCCTAGACCTTTAGAAGACAGGGTGTGGTACAATGTCATTACTGGCCCCTTCCATTCTCTGGCTTCCAGTCTTGCCATGTGATCTCTTCCTGTGTTGCGCTCCTGCAATACTGATACCATGCATCCAGAGTGTAAATGCAGGGGAGGATCTTGCCAGAGCTAGCATGGTGCTTGCCAGACTTTCATCCTCCAAAAACATGAGCTAAATAAACTTTTTTCTTTGTAAGCTATCGAGCTTGTGTTATTTTGTTATAGTAATGAAAAACAGAATACATCTTCTATTTTGGCAACTTAATATAAATGAAAAGCAATTTTCATTATTAAATATAAATTACAATACCATTTTTGAAACTGTTAATGTAATTCACATTATGAGAGAGAATAGTTAAACAGCAAATACTACATAATTACTTTTCATGAGTAATGAGTGTGACTTAAAGTTCTCATATTACTTATTTTCAACTCAGGTAAGGAAAATTAGGCCACAGTACTCATATCTGTGTCACTTGACTATCCCTTTAATTCCAATTGCCCTAAATCTTTGTTGATAGTTAATTTTTTTGAGTTTTCTCTTGTGCTTCTTAACAACTGCATCAGTAGCACAAAGTTTTCTCATTTTAATGTTTGGCAATTTTTTCAGATCCAAATCCCACCCCCTAAAAGTTTTCAGGCTACTTGCATGTAAAATATCTGGAATCTCAAAGCTGTAGCCTTCATACTGCTGTTGCTTATGCTCCATTGTCTGCTTGATGATGGTCTCCCAGGAATGGTGTTGCCTTCCCTGCCTGTCCTTGATGCTGTTATGTAACTCAGTCTGTTCCAGTTCACTGCTGATTAGATTTAAGTACCTTTCAATTAACTGACAAGCATCTTTCTTTGAATATCTCAGTTTTTTGGGCTCCAGCTCATTTTGAAACCACTGCAATTTTTCACCAATAAGGTTGAGACTTATGGCCTTTTCATTCTTCAATTTTTCCTTCTTTTCTTATGTGTGGGCCTCGTAATTTGAGCAGCTTTTCTACTTATATAGATGGATGATTCTTATTTTCTCATCCTAGGTTTTTTCATTTTGGTGCTTTAGGCATGGTGACGCTTAGAGGCCATGGAGGACCTCTGCACTCCAGACCACGAAAGCTCACAGCCCGGAGCTGCGACTCTGAGTATTTCATATTTTTGGATGCAGTTATGAAGGTGTCATTTCCTAAATTCCTCTCTCAGTGAGTTTGTTGTTTGTGTACAGGAATGGAACTGATCTTTGAGTGTTGACTTGTATCCAGCTATAATACTGAATTTGCTTCTTATATCTGGAAGTTTTTTGGTGGAGTTTTGGTGGAGTTGTGGAGTTTTGAGAGTCTTCTCTGTAGAGTATCATGTCATTTGCAAACTATAGTAATTTAAGGTCTTCCCTTCTTACACTTATTCATTTTATTTCTCTTTCTTGTCTAATTTCTCTGGCTAATTTTTCAAGCACTACATTAAATAAGAGTGGAGATTGTGGCATCCTTGTCTTATTCCTAATTTTAGAGTGAAATCTTTCAGTTTTTGTCCATTTAGTTTCAGGTTGGCTGTTGCTTTGTCTTAGATAGTTTTTATCAGGTTGAGGTATAGACCATCTATTCTGATTTCCTGTAAGTTTTTTTTATCATGAATGAGTGTTTTACTTTATCAAAAGCTTTTTCTGCATCTATTGAAAAGATCATGTGTTTTTTGTCTTTGGCTCTGTAGATATGGTGTCTTACATTAATTGATTTGCTTTTGTTGAACCATTCCTGCATTCCTGGGATGAATCCCACTTGGTCATGTATATAATCCTCTTGGTTATTTGCTGCACTATGTTTGCTAGTATTTTACTGAGGATTTTTGCATTTGTGTGCATTAGAGATTGGCCTATAGTTCTGTTTTTTGGTTGAACATTTCTGTGGTTTTGGTATCAGGGTGTACTTGCCTGTGGAAATGAATTAGGGAGAATTGCTTCATTTTCAATTTCCTTGAAGAGTTTAAGGAGTGTTGGCCTTAAGTCTTCCCTAAATTTCTTATAGAATTGAGCTGTGAATACAACATGACCTGGATTTTTTTATTGGTAAGTTTTAAATTATGTTTTCAATTTAATTACCTGATATTAGGTTATTCAGAATATTGATAACTTCTTGATTCAGCTTTGGTAAATCATATGTTTTTAGGAATCTGTGCATCTCTTCTGTGTTTTCCATCTTGTGAGTACAGGTTTTCAAAGCAGGTATTCATGGTATTTTGAATCTCCACAAAATCTAGAATGATTTTACCTTTTTAAGTCCTCATTGCATGAGTTTGAGTTTTTTCATTCTTTTTTAAAATAAGGTTGACTACAGTTTCATCAATCTTATTTATTTTTTCAAAGAACCAACTGTTCTATTGATTATTTATATTGTTTTATTGGTCTCAGTTGCATTAATTTCTGATCTGATCTTTAAAATTTCCTGTATGGGTTTTGGGCTTGACTTGCTCATGTTCTCCTAGAAATTTTATGTGTATCATTAGGTTGTTTATTTGTGCTCACTGTGTTTTTGTGATATGATAACTCACTTCTATGAATTTCTGTCTTAGCACTGCTTTCATTCTGTCTCACAGGTTCTGGTATGTTGTATCTGCATTTTTGTTTGATTGTACATAAATTTTAATATCTTCTTTAATTTCATTTTTGACCCATTGTTTGAGCAAGAGAGTGTTAATAATTTCCATGTGCTTATGGAATTTTTGTGTTTTCTTTTGCTATTAATTTTCAATTTCATTTCACTATGATCATATAATGTGCATGTGATAGTTTCATCGCCTTTGAATTTACCTAAGTGTGTTCTATGGCTCAGTAAATAGTCTATATTAGAAAGCATCCTGAGTGTTGCTGAGAAGTATATATATTTTGATTTTGGGTGGAAAACTCTATAAAGGTCTACTAAGTTCATTTGTTTATAGGTTTGTTTCAGTTATGTTATTTGTTTTTTGCTAATTTGTTGTCTAGTTGTTCTATCTCTTTTTCTCTTTGGTGACAATGAGTTATTAAGGTTCCCGGTTATAAATGTGTTACTACTTACTTGATTTTTCATGTCTATTAATATTTGTCCTATATAGTTGGGTGCTCCCATATTTGTTGCATAAATATTTATGATTGTTATCTCTTCATCTTGAGGTTTGATCCCAAAATGTATGTAATGACCTTCTTTGTCTCTTTTCATTATTCATGGTTTCAAATTCTCATTGTCTGCAAACATGATAGCTACCCTTTCTTTTTTCTTTTACCCTTCCTGTTGCATGGAGTATTGTTTTCTATCTTTTGACTTTTAGTCTATTTGTTACTTTTGAGTTAAATGTTTTTGTATACAGTATATTTATTGTTGGATATCATATCTTGATCCATTTTGCCAACCTGTTTCTTTTGACTGGTGAATTGAGGCCATTTACACTGATGGTAATTACGAATATATATTGGCTTATCTTTGTCATGTTATTTTCCTGCTGTTGGTTCTCTGATTTTCTCCTCTGTTTAATTGCTTTTTCTACCTGGTGGTTTCTTTCTGTCATTGTTCTTGGAATTTTGGTCATTTTATCTCTGTCTAGAATATCTTTCATTAATCTTTGTAGGGCTGTTTTAGTGGTCAGGATTTTCTTCAGTTGTCCTTTGCCATGGAAGTATTTTATTTCTCCATTAATTTTGAAAGATATCTTTTTAGGGTACATCAATCTGGGTTGGAAGTTATTTTTTTCAGGATTTGAAATATATACTCCAAGCTCTTCTTGACTTGAAAGTTTTTGTTGAGACAGCTGCTATGATTCTGATGGATTTTCCCTCATAGGTGATCTATTTCTTTACTCTGACAGCTTTTAATATTCTATTCTTGTGCCGAAATTCCTGGGATCTTGATTATTATTTGGCTATGTGTAGATTTAGTTTGGTTATGGCTAATTGGAGTTATTTATGCCTCACTTATCTGTGTGTCAGATTCTTAACCCATATTTGGGAAATTTTCTGCTATTATTTCTACAAACGTTTTTTTAAAATGTCATTTGTGTTGACTCCTGTGTTTTCATTGACACCAGTTATTCTTACATTATTTTTCTTTGTGTTGTCTTGCAGCTTTTGAATTGTTTTTTCCTGGTCTTTTGTTATTTTCAAGAGATCTTTCCTTTCATGTTCACTAGCCAAGATCCTGTCTTAAAGGTCAAAAAGTCTGTCTTCAGTTTTGTTCAAGTGGTTTTGCCAGCATTCAAAAGAACATTTGATTTCCTCGATATCTCTGGGAATCCATTTCATGCCTTCTATGTCTTTTCTATATTGATCACTGACTTTTTCCATCCTCTTCCTATCATCATCTATTCTTTTAATCTATATCTACCTTAGATTTGTTAATCAATTCTTTTATAAATATAGACATTGCTTTTTTTTTACCTCAGAGATTATTTCTCATCTGATTTCCTCAATACCCTGTTGGATTTGTTTCTTTATTTAAGTTGCTATAATTTCAGAAATGTCAGGTGTGTGGCTTACATTTCTTTCTGTCTATTGTCTCTTGGACTTTTTCTGGTTGGGCTGGTGATTTGAGGTTCCGCTTTGCTTATGTGTCTTGTCATTTTGTATTTCAAAAGCTTTTATTTTGTTTTCTGTGCTTATCTTTGTAAGTTTTTGTAGTAGGTAACTATATCACTGGTGTAAAGGCCTCTCTAGGAAAAGTCTGTTCTATAGGGATGTTTTCTGTATGAAGAAGATATTGGTTTGTGTCTGTTCCGAGATTCTACCTGCTCAGTTAATTAAGAGTGAGATAATGGTATCTGTTTGACTCAGTCTCCAGTTCTTTGGTGCTGGGCTGTGGTGAGGTTATTACTACATGGCTTCCCAGTATTGATACAGAAGGAAGAACAACTGATTACAATAGATGTGACATCCTCCCTAAAGTAGTGTAATTAGGAATAATAATAGCATCAAGCATAGAATAGAAACTAATAAACTGTGGCAGTTATTAATTTTGTACCTTAACCACAGGAGCAAAATCTTTAATTATATAACAGAACCAAATGTAAATTGGGAGCTTGTATTCAAAGTGCTTTCCCTTGGTAGGAATGGTTTTGCCCTGTGGTGGGGAGTTTTAAAAAAGATAGTGGATAAATCAAATATAACTGAAAAGAAAGCAGAAGCAAGGCTGGAGGACAAAGGATGATCATGCAAACTTTGTGAAACTAGAGGAGAGGGCAGAAGAGAAAGAATGAGGGAGCAAGCAAAGGATTATCTGAACTTGGTCTCTGGGTTTGGGGCATTGGATTAGTTTTCTGTCACTGGAATTTTCTTTTGGCTGCTTAGAAAATAGAGAAAAAAAAGAGAAAATGAAAAGAAAAAGGAAGGAAAAAAGAACAACTTAAAGCAAAACAATACAATAAGAAACAGCAGTGACAAAAAAGAGAGGATGGGGTGGCTCCACCCACCTGCTTGTATTTCCTGTGTCTTTGGCCCCAAGCAGAGTGCTGGTTCACCTAATTTATCACCTGTTGACTCATATTATTATTGTTACTTCAGTCTTTTTAGTGTGCTAGCCCCACCTGTGTGCCCTATTTGGGAACCTACCTTGTTGCTGGCATTCCCTCTGTCTGTGGGTCTTCCAGAACAGTTCACTTCAGACATGGCAGCAGTGAGGGGAGGGGTTGTGCTCAGGGTCTTCTGATGTGGTTCACCTGAATCACAGCTGTGGTGATGGCATTTGGAGGGACCCATGTTGTTCACCTGGGTTCAGCAGCAGAGATAGCCCCATTTGCTGATATTCTGTTTAGCCACTTTTTTATGAGTACTGTGCTTTTCAGTTTATAGATATTTCACTTACTTTGTTAAATTGATTCCTAAGTATTTAATTTTTATTGATGCTATTGTTAACTGTGTTGTTTACATAATTTTTTCTCTCAGTAAGTTTTTTATTAGTGTACTGGAATGCTAGTAATATTTGAGTGTTGATTTGTATTCTTCTATGCACCTGAATTTGGTTACTGACTGTAGAAATCCTTTTTTGAAGTTGTTGGTGTCTTCTATGTAGAGTATCATGTCATCCACAAATAATAATTCAACTTCTTCCTTTGTTATTCTTATTCTTTTTTTTTCTTTCTCTGATCTAATTGCTCTGGCTAATATTTCCAGAAACATATTGAATAGAAATGGCAATAATGGGCATCCTTGTCTTGTTCTTGATTTCAGGTTGAAAGTTGTATGTTTTTGACCATTTAATATGATATTTGGCAGGCGGTTTGTCATAAGTGGGTTTTTTTTTTTATCATACTGAGATAAAGTTCATCTATTCCAATTCTCTGTGGAGTTTTTATAATAAATGGGTATTGAACTTGGTTCTTTGTTTTTCTTATATGCATTAAGATGGTCACATGGATTTTGTCCTTGTGTCTGTTCATATGGCATACTACATTTATTGATTTGTGTATCTTTAATGATCCCTGCATCCCTGGGATGAATACTGCTTGGTCATGATGTGCAATCTTGATGAAGAGTTGCAATCTACTTGCCAGTAACTTACTGACAATTTTCATGTCTATGTTCGTTAAGGAGATTGGCATGTAGTTCTTTTGGGAGGTTTGATTCATCTCTGATTTTGGTATAAGGGTAATGGCTGCTTCAAGGAATGACTTGGGGAGTATTTCTCCCCTTTCAATTTCATTAAAGAGTTTGAAGAGTAATGGCATTAGTTCTTTTATAAAATTCTCATAGAATTCAGCACTGAATTGGTCAGGACCTGGGCTTTTCTTTGTTGGTATTTTTTTTGAATACTTCAAATTCATTGACTGATAATGAGTTATGAAACCATTTATAATATCTTGATTCAGCTTTGGTAATTTATATGTGTCTTGGAATCTGCCCCGTCTGAGTTTTCCATCTTATTAAAGTACAATTTCTCAAGACAGGTATTTATAATCTTCTGGATTTCTGCTGACACCATTGTGATTTTGCTTTTCTTTCCTAATTTCATGGATTTGGGACTAGGTAGATGGGAGTGTCATGTTTAATAACATGCTCAATGGCTTGAGCTTCTGGAAAGGCAGTGGGGAGGAAGGCAGGGGCCACATCTCCCCTGGCTGTCTTGTAATGGTCTTTCCCATTTCTTGACTCTGCACATGGTTTCCTCTATAATACCTCTCTTCAGTTACTTATAAGGCCCCCTCCCTCTTCCAAGTGTTTTCTCTCTTTCTTTAAATAACTGGTCCTCTATTCTTCATGGTCATTCAGCTTGAAGCCCAGCTGGTGGCAAAGACGAGGCATTTCCATGGATGTCATTTCTAGGCCTGTAGCTTCTGTTCCTAACACACATCCAGAGGGTAAACTTGGGAAGTTACCAGCTTGATGCATGGAAGGAACCAATTTGTAGGATTTTGTTAAAAGGCCAGACCACTTGGCCTTAAGCTTAGAAGTGGATCTGGATGATGGCCAGAGGATACTGGGATGAATACTGAATGTCTTTTCATTCCAGGTCAATTTGTCCCCACTTCTTAGTAGTGCTGCCATATGGCAAGGGAATAGTGGGTAATGAAACCTGAATCAGTGACTTTCTAGACCAGGAGGAGAGTTTCCTGTTGGGCCCTTGGGTGTCCTCTGAGGTTTGAGGCTTGTCATCTGCCTGGTATTACCATCCTGTGATACCAGGTGCTACTGCTTTTCCTCTTCCAGAAATACAGGAAGGACAGAGATGGTCATTACCATTCCCCATCTGCTGGACATGTGCTGTCACTACAGCCTATGTTCCACTGCCCTTGTGATGGCCCCTGTGGGTCTGGTGGTTTAGTAAAAGTGATTTTATAAACTTGCTCAGCTAGGTGTCACTTGGAATGGAGTGCACATATAATTAGAGGGGTAAGCATCTGTCTCTCTCTCTCTCTCTCTCTCTCTCTCTCTCTTTCTGTGTGTGTGTGTGTGTGTGTGTGTGTATCTCTCTCCTCCTCTCTTTCCTCTTGTGCTTGGAGCCTGTCGGGTTGCCCACCCAGCTTCATGAGAACCACCCCTGAAAACATGCATTCCCCGCCCCACAGCTACACGTTGGCAGAAACCTGCCCCAGCCCCCATTTGGAGACTGTCTGTTTAGCTCAAGCCCATCAGATATGACACATGCAAGCTGGGGGTGGGTTAGGTGTGGACAGCATGTGGCATGATAGAGGGGACATAGCCAGAGGGTTTTCAAGGTGATATGGCAGAATCTGGATGGAGACAGTGAGGAGATGAGGGTGGCAAAGCCACCTGGGGGGGGCTTTGATATAGATAGGTGTAGAAACTAAACTGGAAGAAGATGGTGGATGTGTTGCTATATTGTGATATGGTGGTGGCCTTAATAGTGTTTCTAGGTAGTTTGAGGTATGCAGTTTCCACATAGAATGAGTGGGTAACCAGTGACAGGTAGGACTGTGTCCTACCTCTGTGGAGTTGTGGCTGCTGAGCTGGAACTTGACCAGGGACACATGCTAAGATGGAACTTATAGGAGAGATAGTATCTTTCTTATGTGAGATAATGAGAAATAAAATAAAAGCACCTGGGGAAAAATGTGGGTGGTGCATTCCTGTGGTGAGGGGTAGGTGTAAGTGGCATTGTGCCACAATGACAACTTAGTCCTCCATATAGGGAAAGCCTTGGTGTACCCTCCCCGACCCAAGATAGGGAAGATCTACTTAAGCATGTCCTCACTTCTCACTTTAGATTAAGTGAGAAAGCGGCCCTGCAATGTATGAACACGCACAGTAAGGGTAACAGCAAGGCCTAGAACTCTGGGACAAAGCCCTATCTGGGCACATGGTTTCTAGAGAATCAGCTGACCTGCTTCTTAGAGATATGTAAAGCTCTTGAAGAGTCACTGGCAGATTTTATGTCCAATAAGATTATTATTATTTTGTCTTCTTGAGCTCACAGTGATCCTCCTGCCTCAGTCTCCCAAATGCTGGGATTACAGGTGTGTGCCACCATGCCTGGCTCTCCAATCAGATTTTGTATAGTTTTTTTTTTGTGCTAGGGATTGAAGTCAAAGCCTTCACACTGAGCTACATCCCCAGCCCTTTTAAAAACAAATTGCTTTGAGGCAGCATCTTGCTAAGTTGCCTAATGTATCAGTCAGGTTTTACTAAAGAAACAGATATAATACAAGATTTACAGATGTACAAGACATTATAAGATAGGCTTATGAGGTCAGCCATAGAGTTGGAGGAGGACTCATGCAAAGAGTGTCTACACACTGGAGGCTAACAGGTCCAGCCCAAAGTCTGAAGCTCAGTGCAGTATTCCATGCAAGTCTGTATCAAGGGGCTGATGGGTCTGTGAGGAAACACTGAAGAATCTATGCCAGAAGGCTGAATAGTCTATGACAAAGGTTGAAGAGCCTATACCAGAAGACTGAAGAGTGCACACTGGAAGCCTAAAGAGTCCCAGACAGAAGCCAAACAGTCTGCACCAGAAGCCAGGTTATGACATCCACACTGAATGTGAAACTGGAGATCCTCTAAGAACCATCAGTCAGTCTTTCCTCATTTCCCATTTACTGTATTCAGGCCACCAACCATAGGAGGGATGTCCTTTACACCCGCACCATCTCCCTGCCCTAGTCTTGCACAGGCTGAGGATGTTTACAAAGTAAGGACCCTGCCCCCCTGCTGAATCACTTAGTTGAACTTCTAGACTTCTCAAATTGAGACAATGAACAATATCCTAGAGCTATAGAGGGACATCCTCCACACCCCAGGATGCAGAGCTTCTAAGTTACTTGTGGTTAAACTTCTTGACTTCTCAAATTGACACAATGTGTCAACCTTTACACCTAGGCTGGACACAAACTTCCTCTAGTTTCTACTCTAGATTCACTGATCATTTCCCTTCAGATGGTCATTATCTCTTTGACTCCCTGTGTGATTATTTTTGAGTTGTGTTCATCTATGTATTATTTATTTGATTTGGTATTTCTGCTGATACCATTTCATTAAATCCAAGTGTAAGATTTGATTTCTTCCACATCAGTGCCCTCTGAATTTGCTTTGGATGAATTGGATGTTCTAGATTGTATCTTGCTTATGTGTTTTCTCATTTTCTATTTTTATTTTTGTTTGTTTTCCACACTGAGTCTTGTAAATTGCTTAAGGTATGTAGTTTTATTACTAGTATCAAGACCTGTTTCAGATCTGTCTTCTGAGTCTAGTTGGCTTTTGACCTTTAAGTCTCTCCCATGATCCTACTTCTTCTGTTTATTAGGGATGAGAGGTTACAGCCTGGCACCCAGTTCTTTGGGACTAGTCTCTAATATTGTTTACTGCCTGCAGACAATGTAGGTATAGGCATACAAGGAGGATCAATTGATCACAACGTCTATGTCACCTTAGCTAACTTAGTACATTCTGTAATAACTACAGAGTCAAACACAAACTGGGAAATAACATGCTGTAATAACCAACACTTTGTCATCTTTAACCCTAGGCACATGACATATATAACAAATCTAAGACAGACTGGAAAATTGTATACAGTAAATATCTTCTCGATATAGCAATTTATCCCTTTTCACCATAAAGCAGCATTCAGCTTTATATAGTTAAGTATGTATTGCTTCACAAGGATAAGTGGTGTGGATATGAAAGCATGATGAAAAAGGATCAAAATAGATTATGGATAAAAAAGCAGTGGTGAGAAAGTGGTACAATTGGTTTAGAAGACACAGTTTAGGCATAAAGGGAAATTGGTGATATTAGATACCAGTAACAGAGTGAACCACCTAGGAGAACGTTAAATAATAGGGGGTGGAGATGAAACTAGAAGAAAGGAAAATAAGAAAGAAAAATACTAGTGAAACAAGTTGAAAGGGAAAGTACGAAAAGAAGGAGGAGGCAAAGAGGAAAAGGGGAGCATATTCAAACATACAAATCAATATTAAAATGAGGGGAAAAGAATATGAGTGATTAAACTCCAAACTGCAAAAAGCATAAAAAAGTAAAAAACCAAAAATGTACATATAACAGAGACAGAGAGAAAGAGAAACAGTTTCTATGTATTTCCAAGAGACTATTTCCTTCTTAGGTTAGTAGTCTTTAATCTTCACATTTTTTTCTGCCCCTCTATAGTTTATGTGGAGATTTCTCAACTCAAAGGAGCTTCTCTCCCTACTCCCATTTGTGGCAGCTGTTCAAGCTGTGTAACTGGACCAGGGAAGGTGTGGGGCCTTGTTTCTGAGGCTTCTGATGTGGGTTCCTTCTTGTTGGGATCTATGCTGGTTACCCAGTGGATTTTCCATTGTCTGTGGAACAGGCTCCTGATAATGGAGGCTACCACAGGCTCTCAGATCTGACTCTTAGTCCTATGGATTCAGAGGATAAACCAATCTAACAAGGAGTAACTTGGACAGATTTCTACAAAGCCAGGGAGGGTATGTAGCACTGGGTGGTGTCTCACAGGTGTCCGAAATTACCTGTAAAAATAGGCAGTCATTAATCCTTGCTGTTTAACCAAGTAGAGGACTGGCCTATTTGTTTTAGGCAGGGTCTGTGTCCTGGGCTCTGGCTGAATGCAGGGTGGAGAGTCTGCTATACCTAGGGTGTTTGGAGATCCCAGTTACCCAGGGACTGTTGTTAGGTGTCAGGTAGAGATTCTGGTGTCTAGAATTAGAGCAGGGCAATGAGAGCTCAGCATAGGCTCAAGGGAGCATCGAGTGCTGGATATGGACTCAAACCAGACCAGTGTTAGCACTGTGTGCTGAAGGGGATAAACGGTAGGCTCCCAGTGGTGACTCAGGTTCCAATACTGAACACTCCTAACACAGGCAGTAGTTTATCTGCTCAGATTCTGAGAACAAACAGGCAGGTTGGGTGAGGAAGTAGTTCCTTGGTCACTTATCCCTAGTGTGTGACATCAAAAAGTGTTGCTAGGCTGTGATGTTTGCTGTTTGCGGAAGAGATAACGAGGAGAAGGGCTGTATACCCCAAGTCTATCCTGTGTGGCTTGACCCTGCCACAATACTTGCATCCTGCCAGGTATTAGGGAGTTTGTCAAAATGGAGGCTCTGGTGTTGGGTTCAGGCTGCGGCCCCACATGCAGCACTGTCAGACTACTTTTGCTATTTTAAACTCCCATGAGTACATTTTGTTTTATCTACATGTCTTTTCCTGCAAATTGATTCTTTGCATTAGGATGTATGTTCCTTTTCTTTTTCAATTACCTTTGTTTTTAGTTGAACTTCTGTGAGTCTCTGTGATGTGACTCATCCTCTATTCAGCCAAGTTGCTCACTGTTTTTTTTAATTCTTTCTTTTGTATAGTTACTCTAGCTAGTGTTTCCAGAACTGTACTGAATAGCAGTCATGATAGTGGGAATCCTTGCCTTGTTCTTGATTTTAGAGTGAAAGCTTTCAGTTTTTTACCATTTAGTATAATGTTGGCTGGTTTTTTTTTGTCATAGATGGCTTTTATTAGATTGAGAAACAGACCTGCTATTCCAATTTTTGGTAGGATTTTTTTTTCAAGAATCGGTGTTGGACTTTCTCAAATGCTTTTTCTGCATCTATTAACAAGATCATGTGTTTTTCTCCTTTATTCTATTTAATGTGGTGTACTACATTTATTGATTTGTGTATGTTGAACTATCCCTATATTTCTGAATTGAGTCCTTTTTGTTCAATGATCTATGATCTTTTTTTATGATTTCCTGCATTCTTTTTGTCAGTATTTTATTGAGGATTTTTTTTCATCTCTGTTATTAAGGAGATTGGTCTATAGTTTTCTTTCTTTGGCTGGACTTTTCTCCGGTTTTAGTATCAGGGTAAACCTTGCATCCAGGAAAGAGTGTGGAAGTGCTGATTTTCGTTCAGTATCATTAAAAACTTTGAGGAATAGTGGCATTAGATCTTCTCTATAAGTTCTTGTAGAATTGAACAGTGAATCAGTAAGGACCTAGGTTTTCTTTTGTAAATAGTTTTAAATTACTTCTTCAGATTCATTCATGGATACTTGGTTATTTAGATTTTTTAATATCTTCTTGAGTTAGCTTTGATATTCATGTCTGGGGATCTGTCCATTTTTTCTGAGTTTTCCATCTTATTAGAGTACAAGTTTTAAAGTAGGTATTGATGATCTTTTGGATTTTTGCAGCATCTGTTGTTATCTCATCCTTTTCATTTCTAACTGCATGCACTTTAGTCTTTTTCCCCTTTATTGATAAGATTGACTAAGGATTTGTCTATTTGACTTTATCTTTCACAGAACCAACTCTTTGATTCATTAATTCTTTCTGTTGTTTTCTTAGTTAGAAATGATTGATTTCTGCTCTGATAATTATAATTCCCTCCTTTGTACACACTTGCTCTTTCTTTCTAAAAGTTTGGAGTTTTATATTAGGTTATATATCTGAGCTCACTTTGTTTTTCTGATGTGGAAATTAACCACTATAAATTTCATTTGTAGGAGTGCTTTCATTGAGTCCTTTAAGTTCTAGTATGTTGTATTTGCATTATAATTTAATTGGTTTTGTGGCCAGGAATTTCTCAAGCTGTTCTTTATCATGGAAGTATCTTATTTCTCCATCAATTCTGAAAGACAATTTTCCAGGGTACATCAAAGTGGAGGTTCTTTTCTTTTTCTGAAATACTGCATTCCAATGTTTCCTTGACTTAATGGTTTGTGGTGAGAAGTCTACTGTGATTCTGATGGGCTTTCCTTTAGTGATGGTTTGGTTCTTTAGACTAACAGCATTTAATAGTCTATGTTTGTGTTCAATTTGACTATTAAATACCTTGTTGTAGTTTTTTCTGATGATGGCTAATTGGAGTTCTGCATGCTTTATGTATCTGCATGTCAGATTTTTTTTCCATGCTTGTGAAGTTTTCTGCCATTACTAGGGTTTTTTTGGTCCTTTGTGCTATCTTCTGATTTTTCATCAATCCTGAATTGATGAAGATCCTTAATTGATTATGTTATTCTTTGCATCATCCAGCAAATGTTACATTGATTTTTCATGGAATCTCGCTATTTTTAAGAAGTTTTTCATTTGATAATTGCTAATAAGAAACCTGCTTTTTAGATATAATATTGTGTCTTCACACTGCTTGAATCTGCTGTGCATACTTTCAGTGAGTTTTTAATCTCCTGGATAGCTGTTTGAATCTGTTTTACACAATACAGTACTTTCCTATGTTGGGATTCATGGTTTCCATCATTGTCCTGTGTTCCTTTATGTTTTTTTTTTTAATTTGAAAGAGAATAAAACAAAAGGGGGCAGTACAGAGCAGATCAAAACAAGACAACATAGGCAACACAGTACTTTACATTAAGTCAACTGGACATCAACAGTAGCTAAAACCATATCTCTTACTCTGCTATACTTGAGCATAGTTTCAAATACAATAATATGAAACATAACACAATAGTATAAAGCCATGCATAGAGTGAAAGAATTTCAGGGCTTTCTGAACCGAATAACAGAAAATGATCAATGGGTACTATAATATCTCATTTTTGATAAAAAAGAAAAAAATTTGTTAGAACTATCACACATATTCAAATTCCAATAAGACACAATGTGATAGAACCAATGGTAGAAGAACAAAAAAAGCATGGTAGGACTTCTAAGAAGGACAATATTAAATCAGCAATAGCTGTCATAATGTTTTGTTTTCTTCAGAACCCCATTCATATCATCAAGTATGATACAAACAAAACAGGATAACACCATTCCAACTGATGATTTAAAACTATGAAAGACTTTGAAGCTATGAGATGGGGACTCATGCTTACCATAAAGTCTTATATACTCTTATCAAAGATCATACTAGGGAGACTATATGGTATTTACCCTTGTGAGTTTGGTTTATTTCACTTAAGGGAATGGTCTCAAGTCGTGTCCATTTATTTATAAATATCTTGATGTGATCATTCTTTATAGCTGAGTAGTACTCCATTGTATAAAAATGCCACAACTTTTTTATCCATTCCTCAGTTGATGGGCACTTAGGTTGTTTCCAAGATCTGGCTATTACAAATTGTGCTGCTATAAACATGGGTGCACATATATCACTGTGGTA
>PVJX010023513.1:0-29169 GCA_004027295.1 Dolichotis patagonum | reverse complement strand
GCGCCCTCAAAGTGTCTAGATCTTTATCCTCCGAGGCATGAGAAATTGAGGTATCCAGGAGAGGCCCCCGTAGCCCCCAGGTCTGGTATTGTTACCATGCAGAGCACCTCACCTGGCGGCCTTTGCTGTGGTTGCAAAGGGACACAAGGGTGCCCCAGCGAGGTGCCCTAGAGGCCTGCACCACACAGCCCCACCTGAGCCCCCAAAGCACGCGTGCATCTCAGTGCAGCTGAAACAGCAGCAGAGCCCTTTGCTCTGCCCCTCTTCCTAATGACCAGGAAGGCCACGAACCTGTTGTCTAATTCTCAGTCCTTAAAGAGCTAGAAAGAATAGGCCTTTGGGATCGACGGGATCGTGACTCCGTCAAAGAGATCAAAAACAAAAAATAAAGTAAAACCACCTTTCGGCCCGCCTGCCGCACTGCGTCCATGGGGAGCCTCACGTGGCTACTTCCATTCGGCAGATAAGGAAACCGAGGCAGGTTAAGCAGCCTACGGCTGCACGTGGCTGAATAATTTGAACCCAGAGCCCATTCCTTTCTCCACAACCCCATCTTCCTCTTGCTCCAGGGTTTTAAAAGTTTTCTTTCTCTTCCCCTTTCTTTCTCCAAACCCTTCTAAAGCCAGTGTGGACATGAGCTGGCCTCAGACCGCATACCTTGCCTATATAACAATTCTTCTTCCTCTCTAGCCACAGAACTCCAGATTCCCCCTCACAGGATTTCTGAAAGCACTGCATAGAGGGAGGAGGGCCGATGTGTGGACAGCTAATGGCACTGATCTCCTCTTTTGCTTCAGGTCTCACGTGCCTTGGGACGGCTCTGTTAAACATCTCTCTTCACTTAACGTTTTTTGATGTTTTGTTCATCACGGATTTTGCATTCATTTGGATTTTTAAAAAATATCTCCTTACAATATACATTATCCTCTAACTGAGAGTGCGGGTTCCACTCTGGATTTTGTTGGCCAAGCACATGCTTTAGTTCTTGAGTCCTGGCCGTGGGAAGCGCCCTAAACACATCTAACCCTGAATGTCTCCTACCACAGGGCATTTCAGGGAAATATTGATAAAAGAGCACACATTGTGAGATCTGTTTTCGTTCTCTGTGCTTCAAGCTAGTGAAGAATCATAAGGGTTTTTATTTTAAGTATCACAAAGAAACAGTAGAGAGAAGAGATGAAAAAACTTTTGAGTTGGAGATTAGAGTTTTAAAGCAATATTTATGATAAGGCGACATTTTCAGGTGGAGCCCTCAAGGGTAGAGCTATCCACTGCTTCTCAGTTATCTGATGCCAGCATAATGCAGTGCCATAAATAACCACAAAGCCTCGTGGCAGATCATAATAAACAGTCACTGCTCACGAGTCTGGGGTGCACAGCCTGTTGGCTTTGTTCATCTTGGCTGGGATGGCTCACAGACCGGCTTGGCTGGCTGCCGGGTGGCTGGGTTCTGACCCGTATCTCTAAGCTCCAACGAGCCGGCCTGGGCACAGGAGGAGAGCAAACACAGGGACTCTGCACTGGTGCATCCTTACCTCTGCCACCTTCTCTGTCCCAGAGCGGATGATGCAGGCAGCTCAGTTTGGGAAGGGAAATAAACTCAGCCGCCTTTGGGACAGGCATATAGCACAGTGGCACAATGCCTGCCTGGTAAGCACAAGGGCCTGAGTTCGATTCCTGGAACCCACCAAAAAACAAACAAAACTCAGTTGCTTTAGGGATAGAAACTACGAAGTCACATGGCAAATGGCAAAGGGCATAGAGACCAGGAAGGGTGAAGAAGCAGGGTTGTGCGTGTATGTTATCATAGTCAACAAGGTAATTTGTCAGATTAACTGTGCCACCAAAATTCCAGAGTGGCTGCTGAAGAATTAACAAGTTGCCTGTAACACCTGTCACCTCAGTCAAGCATATGTAAGGGCCAGAAACCAGAAGTGAGGAGGTAGCAGTGTCGGTAGAGATTTATGTTGGACGCTCACCTTCTCCCAAGGAGCAAGACAGAGAGGCGGGGATGATACCTTTGCTCCAGAGCAAGAAAAGGAAGTTGGAGGAGCTGACCAGAAATAAAGTACCAGCACCCCCACACCTCCCGCCACGCATCCGCACCCCGCTGCCGTGAAGTGCAGATGGGAAGCTTGTTATCCAGCTCCACCTGAGACTGGAGACAAACCCGAGGTACTGGTCCACTCCGCTGAAAGAGAGGGGCCTGCCCGACACGGTCTTCACTTCTCTCGCAGGATTTACTGGCGCCCAGTAAATCCTTGGGTCGGGCCTGTGGCCCCAGCGAGGACTCCATGTCAGAGAGCTGCTAGGGGTCGCCTCAGATCAAACGGGAGAGCTGGAGGGGTGGACAGGTCCCAGCAAAGAGATAGCAAACCTACGCCACATTTCCTGGAGGCTGCAGAGAGGTGACACGAGCCCAGTGGTCCCCTGTCAGCCAAGGTCCAGTGAGAAGCGGAGGTGAGGGAGGTGAGGGGTGCCCATCCCAGCCTCTCTAGTCCCAGGGCGGGGGCATCACAAGCCAAGACCAGCCAGGCACAGGCTTCCTGCTCTGCTCTCTCTTCTCCGCACCTGGTTCCATCTTCTCAAACTCTGAGGCCAAAATGAGCCAGCGGGGCAACAAAGTGACAAAAAAAAAAAAAAGAAAGAAAGAAAAAGAAAAGAAGCTGATTGGAAGTTCCTACCTGGAAAGGGAAGATGATTTCATTTTGGATCCAGTTTGAAGATGGGACTGGAATCCTCGTGACTGTAATGAGACCGGCAGGAAAACTATAGAGTGCACACACTCTTCCCCAGGGAACAGTCAAAAAGCTTCTCTCCCTCTGAACAGATCCTACAGGTCACAGGAGGCAAAAGCAGTGTTGCTCTGTGACACCCCCCACGCACCCCTTACACAAAGGGAAGCAAACTTTCTTCTATCTCACCACGCAGACAGCGCCAAGGACAGAGTCCTCTTATTCCTGCTGATTCTGGACTAGGCTCAGATAACACTCCATGTTCCTCCCGAGGAGTGCGCGGAGACCTGAGTGCCTGGAGCCGCGGGAGGGAAAGATGTTGGTTAAGGGTGCTCCCAGGAGTCGGGCCCCTTGGGTGTGGGGACGGTGAGTGGAGAATCCAAGTCAAGGCAGACAGTGGGTGAGGGGAGAACTGCGGGCTGTGGAACCTAGACTTGTTCTGTGCATCTGTGTAAAACACATGGTGATGTCTTCCTGATTCAGTACTTAGAATTGAAGCGTGAGTCGGCATGTACGAATGATCATTTTTGTAGATGCCCTTTCTCCAGGGGGGACCAAGTTGTTACTATGCTTTCAGGGAAGAAATTTGCTTTATAACCTTCTGATTTCGGGCCCAGATTCCTTGAGGCCGAACTCCAAGTATGGGGAGTCAGATTCTTTCAGAATTTATGTGGAGCAAGAAGACTAACCCTTCCTGGATGAGAATGGCAATCTGCGTGGCTTTTCCTCCGGTTCAGGGATTCTCTGCACGCCCAGGTCACAGCAAAAGCACATGGAGCTTACAGAGAGTGCGTACTTCCTCTGGAAAAAAGAACAATAGCAATAACTCACAGCCTTGGTTTCCCAGTGGCTTGTTATTTCGTTAGCATGCGGAACAGGCGCGTGAATGAATCCAAAGTCATGAGGATGTTTGACTTCCGCGGATGCAGAGCAGAGTGTGATGTTGGGTTAGGGTTAGGGTTAGGGAACCCTAACTCCAGCGCTGAGCACCAGACCTCCCACTACATGAACTTCAGGGCTACCAACCCTTTAAAAGATGATGAATCGGTGATCCCGCCCCCATCTCTCACTTCCAACCCTGCCCGAAGAAAGTTGGTTCCTGGATTCCCCATGCCATCTCCCAGCACTGCTGCCCTCAGCTTCAGATCTCCGCAGACTTTTCCCTCAGCCTTTCATCTCTCGGATGCAACTGCATGACTGTCACTGCTTCTCAGGAGCCCCAGGGACCCCTCAAACTTGGGTAAAACCGGTATATGCTCTCATGTCACCCAGAACTTTCCCCAAACACTTTGCACTCTTGGCATCATTAAGTCCTCTATTCTGCACCCCGTTGTAATATACATAACAGCACCAAGTCTGTCTGCCGTGCACTTATGTGTTCCAGCACATAACAGAGGGTCACAAATGGCTGCTTAATTAGTATGTATTTCTAGTCCCACCTGTACGGGCTTACTGTTGCCTAAATGAATCCCCAAGAGGAAAGAATCTGGATGGCTCCAAGCCTCTAAGAAAAAGTTTCCAAAAGTGAGCAAAGCAGGAAAAATATTTTTAACAAAGAATGTTTTGACAGGTACCTCTTAAGTTTGCATTTTCCAAAACGTTGTTCCCTCGCCTGGATCAACTTTCACTACTTCCCCGATTCCCACTCTAATACCCAAAGCAGGGAAAGATCATAATTCACAGAAGTGATATTTGCAGATTAAAATAAAAACAGCCATGCTCTGTGAGTAACAGTGACATTTGGCAAAACGTCTCAGCCAGAAAAATATGTGAATGTCGGATGTTTTGCAGGACACGGCCAGATTCCTTTTCTTCTCCCAGAAATATAACCAGGCAGCCCACATTCTGCTTGGATGTATTCCCACTTTATGGAGTCAGAGGGGAAAAAACCAAAACAATAAAAACCTGGATCATGATCTCATGGACTCCTTGATTTGTCAAGATGCATCTCTTCTAAGTGGCTTTTTTTTAAGCTTGAGATGCTTCCAAAATATTTATAAAGAACAGAAGGGCTCTTCAAAGTCAGGAGGCCATCACAGACCTCCAAGGGAAGGACGCGGGCAGGGCTGCTCTGCAGCCTCCGGCGGAAGGCGGGGGGGGGGGGAAGCAGGGCGGGAAAGCAGGTCAGCCCAGGCACGGTGCACACTTATGCACACTTATGCACTCTCACTCCGGCCTGAGGTCCTTCCTCTGCCACTGCGCTCTGTCCAAGTTCACATTTGTCTTTCTCCCAACGCTGGGATCGAACCCAGGGCCTCACACGTGCTGGGTAAGCACTGTGCCTCTGAGCTACACCCTCAGTCCTTCTATGTTCTCATTTGTTTTGGAACTTTTTTAACCCAGCCAGTGATTAGGTCTGAAGTGTGCGCTCTGGCAAAGAGCTTCTGACGTTTAGACAGGGCAGAAGCCATTTTCTTGTCTAACTCTTTTGCCCTCTTTAGACACATGTTAAAAAGAATACCTTTTCAGCTACGAAGAAAACGTTTAGATATCGCCTATTACATGCAATGCCAAAAGAACTTCTGCTAATGTCTTACTCTACGTGTTTACCACATCTGCGTGTGTGCGTACACACACATGCACACACTCACTTTTAGAGAAATGAGATACTGGTGCACCTGCTGCCTCGTCACATGATTTGTTTCTTTAATTATTTGTTCTTTAAGTCAGTGGATGGGCTTCTGCTCTGAATCTGTTTCTTCTCTCTGTATGAACTTGAAGACATCATAAAATACTCCACGTTTCAATTTTGTCCACTGTACAATGGGCAAATTAATACCACCCTTATAAGGCTGTGGAAAGGAATTAACATAATACCAGGCAAGTGCCGAACATGCAGTGAGTACTGTATTAGTGTGTGTGCATGTGTTTTACCATATGACTAACCATAAAATTGCTAAATAATGACAATTATTTAAATACAGGATGACCAAAAATTGCATTTTTTCATTAACTTTTTTTTTCTCTTTGGTCTTTTGAGACAGGGTCTTGCTATGCAGTTCAGACTGGTCTGCAGCTTGCTTTGTAGCCCCAGACTTGCAGCAATTCTCCTGCCTCAGCCTCCTGAGTGCTGGGATGACAGGCGTGCACCACCACACCTGGCCTTTTCATTAACTGTTATAAGATAACAGAAAATATTACAAAGACAATTTTACCAACTGTATTCAATACTGGAACAGAAATGACACTCGAGATCATCAGTATATAAGAAAATATCAGTACATAAAGAAATGCACTGCCCAAGTGATGTGTGGATAAACTGGTAAGTGGCAAAGTAGCCTTCATTCATGTGATTTTCATAAAAACCTGCATAAAATTCCATTGCTCTGATTAATCATCCTTTTCTATCCTACATAGACTGATTAAGGTGTTTCCAAAAGTCTCTGACCTATGTATCCTCATTTTAGTCTTGCACGTCTGTGGAGTTAATATTAGTAATGTGCATCAGAAGAACAGCTAATATTCCGGACTAAGGGTTAACCTGTGTATTCTGCAAAGGGCCACATGGGAATTTTTGTTTTTGTTTTGGCTTTTCGGGCCATAATTTCTCTTTCCAAGCTACTCAACTCTGTGTAAGCCACAGGAAATCAGCCACAGACAATGCTCAGAAAAAGGGGCGTGGCTGTGTTTCAATAAAACTTTATTCATAAAAATGGATGGTGGACAAGTTTGGCTGTTGAGCCATCGTTTGCTAATCCCTGTATGCTGCAAATCAGGTCTTATTCCAACAGTCACCGGGGTTCTTTTATTTATTCTTACAGCATCCCTGGAAACGTACATAGAAGTACGGTTTCCTTTCTAAAGACGGGAAGGCTCTTTAGACACATGGCGGAGGACAGCTCACCCTTAAGTCTGTCACTGCTAAGCCCTGCCTGTCGCTTTTCACTCTGCTCCCCGCCTCTTGGAGCCTTTCTCTAGATTAAATCCCACCATCAGCTCGTGTCCAGAGGGAGCAGCTCCCAGGGCGCCCAGCAGCCCCGAGTCCCAGGTTAGATGCAGCACTCCAGAGGAGGCAGGTAGCCTGCGGGACTCAGCAGCCCCGTTCCATTTTTAGTCTCCTCATTACCCATTCCAGCCATAAATTCCAAGTCTGCTCCTGCCCCAGACCCAATCTTGTCAGCATTTTTTTTTCCCTACAAAGCTCTGGTCTCAGAGATCAAAGTCAGAGGCACAGCCCCTAGGGATGCGCGGAGAACTTGCACTGCTGACTTCCGAGAGGGACTCACAGCGACCCCACCGCACACATGTACCTTTCTGCTCCCACCAGCAGCCAGTGTGGGTTTTGGGCTGCAGGGCAGGAGCAAGCCCTGTCTTAATTTATAGTCCGAAGAGGCCGGGTTAGAACATCGGGGAGGATTTCTGGCACATAGCAGATTGAAAGTTTCAAAGTTTCAGGGGAGGGCCAAGCGGCAGCTACAGGACAATTTCCAAACTGTGGTACTCAGTGGGTTTCCTCCTGGAAGGGAGAGAAGCGTCCGAGGCTGCCTGCGTCATCTTAGTTGATTTGTCGGGTGATAAGAAGGGACTCTGAAGCTTACATGTCACAACTGAATCTTGTCCACATGAGGAAGCTAGTCAGGGGCAGTGGACCTCACCTTTAGTCTTGTAACTACTCGGGTAGGTAGACTTTTCAAGTCAGGCATAAATCTTTGGGCGAGGCATTCATGCAGACTGCCTTCTGTCTGATCACCCTGTCTTAAGTTGGTACATGGATGGACATCTTTAATTTGTTTATGATAAAGCCTATGTGAATGCAAGGTGCAAAAGATTATTGAGTAATGAGAATTTTAACAATGTGAGCCTCCCATTCCCAGTTCAGTTCAATGTTTTGCAAAGTAAAGAAGAAGAAAGAACAAAAGGAAAGGGATGTTTTGTGATCAGATGGGTGAGAAATGCTGCACCGTGTAGCTTTATCCTTCTCAGACATTCACAACTAACATTGGCATATTAAAGGTCCTGAGGAGTCCTGCAGGAACAGACTCAGCTGTCCTCTGCCTGACCCAGGCTGTTCGATGGACCGTGCACAGGGTGACTAGTGGCACAGCATGAAGCCAGTTCCGCAGAACACAGCCCAGTAAGAGCCATTTTAAAGCCATGTTCTCTTTGATTTGTAAAAATAATCACCATCAAGTTGGTATCCCCAAGGTGGAAAGGAATTTGCTTACCGGTGCAATTCCCTACTGCTTGATTCTATTAGTTCCCAGTGGCTCATATTTGCAGGAAGCCTGGCACCATGGTCAAGGGATGGGGCAAGACCACCGGGGCCAGCTTCAGTGTGAGCTAACACCTCATTTACCTGGAATTATGCCTTGGTCCTTCTTTTCCCTGCAACCTCAAGGATCTGGAACCACGCCAAAAACACAAAAGTTAGGATCATGATAAAGTGTTGTGATCTCTACTCAGAACCTAAGGGAAGAGACCAAGGATGTTTCTGGCATCGTGTGCTACTAAATTCTAGCACCCGGCACGGACACTGCACAAACACTTGTAGAAGGAGGAATTGTTGTCCCCAGTCCCAGCGTGCTTGTCATAGCAGAAGGGACATTGCTATGCAGAGAAGAAAGATGTCACGTCAAGGCACTGAAATTCAATACACTAGAGGCTGGAACCAACCAGCAATGCATCCAGTGGTCCCTGTCATTAGCCACTGGGGACCCCAAAGTACAGAGTTTGGGACTGTAATTAGTGCTTGTAATAATACAGTAAATAATTTCCCATTTAAGAAAGTAGGAAGTATGTGACACACCTTTAAAAGTTCACTTTTTAAATCCCTGTTTTGTAAGCCAAGAATCACTGTCTCTGAATTTCTAGTTCTGAGGGAGACGAAGTCAGGCTGGGTGAGCGCCTTCGGTGCATCACATAAACCACCTTTAGCACAAGAGTTTTAAAGCTCACGGTGATAATTTAAGTGAGGAATTGCTTAGTTATGAGCCATAGTTCCATAGTTATGGAGCTGACAGGGAAATTCACTTGCCCGTTCCGCCCAGAAAAGTCTGTACTCCCAGGATTCAGGTCTGCATCGGCCCTCAAACTTACCTTTTCCATGACCACAGTTGGTGTGGTGTGAAATTTCAAATCATAAAACAATACCTTGATGAGTTAAGAAATCTTTCAAAGTATTATTTACCCATTACTGTGTAACAAATAATGCCATGACTTAAAAGCAAGTATCTACTATCTCACAATTTCAGCAGGTCAAGAATCTGGCCCAGTTTGGGTACCTCTCCCATAATTACCCACCTAAGGCCAAGGAAACTGTCTTCATGAGCTCGAATAAGGAGAAATCTGCTTCTAGGTAGACTCACACGACTGTTGCTGGCCTTAGGTCTTCCCTCGATCAAGATGTCACTTTGCCATTTGGGCCTCCCCGTAGGGCCACCCACAAGATGGTGACCTCGTCACTCAGCACCAAGCACTGTGGGTTCAGGAGGGAGCGGCCTTTTTATAACCTAACCTCCAACGTGACCTCCCAGCATCTCCACCATGTTCCATTCACTAGCGTCTGGTCACCAACTCAAGCCCAGCTTCAAAGGCAGGAATACCAAGCAGGGACAGCCTTTGGGACTCATTTTAGAGGGTGGTTACCACTAAAGGAAAATGATGTGCAGTTAAAATCAACTGAATGATTGGGACGGAAAATAAACTGAATTTCTAGCCTCGAAATATGCAAAAAAAAAAAAAAGTATTGACTTTCCAGATCAACATAGGGCCGAGTGGCCATATTTAGTGAATGAAAATATAGAACCGACACCTAAATTTGAATTTCAAACAATGACTAAGTGTTCAGTATAAGTAGTCCCTGTGTGTTATAGTTCTCGTATGCTTGTACTAAAAAAAAGTTTTATTTAATATTCAGATTTGGTCATACAGCCTATATATTTTTACTGCTAATTCCATGGGGGCAGAGACACAGTATTATTCTCTAGGGCAGCCTTGGGGTCACTTAAGACTGCTTTCCCTTCCTTCATGTTTCCCCCACAAAGGGGGGTGTGAGCCAGCCTCAGCCCTGCAGTCTGCAGCCCACCTGAGCAAGGAACGTCCCTTTGTGACCTGGGGTCTTAAATGCATGTCCGGTTCCTCAGCTGACAAGTCCTGCAGACCTCCACTGAGCTGGGTACAGTGACAGGGGCTGAGGTATAGGACTGGAGGTGACAGAGAGGACAGTTGGTGTGTCAAAGTGGCTTTGACCACTTCAGGAAAAATATCTGGTTTTCAGTATTGTGAGAGTACCCCCACATGTCAGGGGCTCCCACCACCCCATTCTGCATTCTCCCACAAGTAAAAGAAAGGAGAGAGAGCCTGGGAATGCACATGTGCGTGTCCACACCCCCACCATGCTGCGTCCTGCTGCCCCTCCTGCCTCCAATGTCTTACAATCCCTTTACCAAGCCATGGAGTCCTTGTCCACCAAAGTGATATCTCCTCCAAGTCACCAACATCTAAGCACGTAAAAGAGCCCTACCGATACGGGATGTTGATTCTGGGGTGTCCTCTTTGCACGCACTCCTCCAGAGACTTCCTACCGATGACTGGGAATCCTCAGCGCAACCCTGCAGTTGCATCCAATTCTACAGGTAAGAGAACTGAACCGCAAAGGGCCAAACTGTGAATCAGCAGGTTGTGCGGACTGGCTAAGGTCGTATATCAAAATTTTCACACAATGCTGGTATTCAGTTGGCACTCACAAGTGGGTCATTTAAAGAGGCAGGCCGCTGGATGTGGAGGTGCAGAGGAAATACAGAGATAACGACATGGAATATCAGGGATTAAGCATTTTGCAGATGTTACTCCATCTGGTTGCTCACCACTCTGTAAAGGAGTTAGGGTGTCAGTCTTCCCATTTGTCAGATAAGGAAACTAAGGCTCCCACCTAGTAAAGGTGGAGCCATCCGGTGATAGAGCTGGAGAAGGAAGAATCACTACCCTGGACGTGGGCTTAGAAAGAGGTTGGAAGCCAGGTGGACACCACCACGGTGAATGTCATCCATGTCACAACTTCACTTCAAATGCGTCCCATACTCAGCTGGGTACGATCTCAGACCTGGGCCAAGTCCCCTGTGGTCACAGGGACTCAACTCTAAGCCACACTCCCAGTGTGACAAGACACGGGGCAGGGGCGGGATCCCTCAGCACTGCCACCCTGGGGCTCCAGAGTGAGGAGACACCCCCGGTGAGCCAGCTACAAAGCGAACCAGATTAGCGGCTCACTTTCCATCAGGCTGAATTACGAGCTTTGCGATTTGTGGGACATTTACATGAACCAGAAGATGTGTTATCTGATGAAAATTGCTCAATTTAATATCCTGGCCTGACAGCCGGGGAGCTGCCCCTCCCCGAGAGGGTCTGCCGGGGTGGATGAGGTCTTTAGGGGTCCCTGGCCCCGATTCAGATGAGCAACTGCTATCCTCTCCCGATCCACCAAGGAACAGAGCGCGGTTCTGGGGTCCAGCGGGCCATCTGCCATCAGGCTGTGGGCCCGGGGGGCTTCGGGATATCTGCTTTCATCGGATGACACTGGGACAGTCACACCAGCTGACACACCCTGGGACCCAAGAGGTCTGGTTTCGGGCTGTCGGAGAGAAAGTTACTCAAACATAGCTCTTCTGGGATAGAAGCTTGGCTGCGGGTGACTTATGACGCGGCACGGAGTTAACTTTTTTAAAGATATAAAAATAGAAGCTCCTGCCAGCGTTCTGTGCTTCCACGAGCTTTTTATTCATTAATTCACCACAAAACTACCGAGGATTTAACACATTTCTCATGCCTTAGCACCCAGCAGAATCAGTGGGGGGCTCGTTAAACTGCAGCTCAAGGGGTCCCCTCCACAGTGCTATCTTGGGGGTTGGGGGTCTAAGAACACTTATTCCTAGTGTCTCTCCAAGTGCTGCTGCTGGGGGTGGGGTGGGAACCCCACTTTCAGAATCACTGTGCAGGCAAATTGAGTCACTTAGATCTCTTTGCCCTGTGAGTTCCGTACCAGACTTGGCTCAAAGCCCCATCCCAAGCCTACAGAAAGCCAAAGCACTGCTCACTGCGTCTGTAACTTTGACTGTCACCCGCGCCTCGGATGCCTGGGTTGTCCAACTTGTTCTGTTTGTAGATCTACCTCTATATGAATTTCACATTCTCCATGAAAATGAAAACAAGGACGGTCTTATGAGGTTCTTGGTTATAGTGAAGATTTTTACTTAAGACAGAAGGATGCCAAGGCAGGTTAGATTGCAAAAATATTTTTTAAAGTTCAGGTTAATAATGGACATCCTGGTCACCAAGGTCTGGCCACTCTACTAGAGGATTTGTCCACTGGACCTTCCCAGCATGTGACAGCTCATCCTTGCGGCTTTTCCCAGCCCACATCGCTGTGTTCCCTTCTGTCACTTCTCATTCTGTCCCTGCCCCTTGCCTCCTCTGAGAGTCACATCTCTGTGCTCCAGATTTTCCCCCCTCCACTGCACAGGAGATTTGCTTTCTCCAGCTTCATTCCCAAATTCAGTTCTGGGTCACTTCTTCCCATGCACACTTTCATCAGCACTTAGCAAGCTAACAGGACTTTCGTGTGGCAGGAAGGCCGTGGAGCTGCCCACAGTCCACCCCCTTCCCCTCTTGGATGTGTGGAGAGACGAATAGATCAGCTTGGCCCTGTTAGTCTAACAGAGGAGAGGACCCACATCACACTATTTTGCTGTTAGTTCATAGCTTCAAGAAACACAACCTAAACATTAAAGGTTCTAAGAGCAGAAATAGCAGCTCTAGCAACCTGCTTGGGGGCGGAGGTAGCACTAACACTATAGATAAGGGACAACTAGAATTCACCCCTTGCATAAACAGAAAGGTAATACTGAGGAGGTAGAAAAGCAAAATACAAGGCTGTAGCCATTGTCTCAGTCAATCTGCCTCTGTATTTGTCACCCTCTGCTAAGGGTGACAAGAGCCAGTTTTACTGCCCATGATGCCAAGTTTTGTTGAAAGGGTCCAGGCCCTTTCTGCAGAAGGTGTGAGCAGCTGTTACTATCTTCAGCTTTGCATCCCAAGGTAAGAAAGAAAGATTCCAAGATAAGAAAGGTCATATATAGTATCCTATTGTACCAGTAAGCAATTATGGAGCACCTGCTGTTTATAGCGTGATCTGACACTATCCTTGGGGTGTGCAGGGTGAGGGAGGAGACAGCATCTAAACAGAAAGCCGAGTGACATGGGAAAAGATTGTGTTCGGAGCTGAAAGGGAGGGGAGGATACAATCTCTGAATATTCGCCAGGTCTCCTTCAGGTGCACATAGCAGAAGCCGCACCCTAACGTATTGTCCCATGTAACCATCCAAGAGGAAATCGGACACTGATGCATCAAGGTGACCAAAACCCATGACAATCTGGACTCCAACTCTCTTTATCTTTACCCTCCGTTTTCCTCTGTTTAGTTTTGTTCACAAGGAGGCGGCTTGTTCCTTGGATGACTTGGAAACAGCAACATTTATCTCTTGCTCCGGAGGCTTTCGCCTCCCCAGAAGCTCCATCGGAAAGTGTCTACTCGAACACTACGGCTTGGACTGTGTAACCCCTCTTAGACTGGTCTCCGTGGCCAGGGGGTGCCAGCTTCCATCAGCCTCACATGACCCACACTGCTTGCCCCAGGAGTCAGCCGTGGGAGCCAGGTTTACCTGGCCACCAGAACTGAAAGTGGCCGTGGGTGGGGAGCCAGGAAGGATGGGTGAAGAGCAAAAGAAAAGCCAACAGGCAGCCCAGAGCAACGGGCACCCACGGGAGGGTACACACTGAACTTTCCAAGGCCGACCTGCCTCCATCAGGTCCCCAGGGAGCTACACATGGGCCCCTCCCACCAGGGCCCTGCTCAGCAGTGAGGGGGCACGGTCAGGGGCGAGCACACTGTCCCAGAGTCAGGGTTCCAGCCCTGCTCCCCACTTAATGCCCAGCACCCTCAGGTCAATAGCAGCAGTGGTGGTGTCTGCCTCCTGGAGTTTTACGATGGCGAAATAGATACATTTAACAGCTCAAAAGAGGAGCCCTGCTGGGATTGGTTTGCTTGTTTGGGGGAATAAACCTGGTGCCTTTGCACTAAGCTACAGCCCCAGCCCTTGTTTACTTTTTATTAGGGTCTCCTTGAGCCACTAAGTTGAGTAGGCTAGACCTGAACTTGCAATCCTCCTGCTTCAGCCCCCCAGAAGGATTGCAGGGATGTGCCACCACATCAGGGTTAAGGTCTGTATTGTTTTAAGTCTTATTCATTACTATTAAAATAATGTGCATAATTTCATTCATTTGTTTATGCTCCTGATCAAGGGATCTATACTTTTCACCAGATTTTCCAAGGGATTTATGATAGAAAAAGAACATTCTATCTCTTTTGTCTCCAATTTGAACCTATCCTGATCACTTGAGCAGAAGTTACCCACATAATGTCAGCCTTAAGAAATCATTTCTCTCACAGTTTGGTTTTTCTGGTGTTTGTCCTTCTCTGTAACCCGGGCTACCCCGGAACTTGTTAGGTATCCCAAGCTGGGCTGGAGCTTGTAATTCTCCTGCCTCAGCCTCTTGAGTGCTGGGACTACAGGCATGGAACATCGCATCTGGCTTTTCTTATGGGTTCTGTGGGCTGACAGGCTCCCTGCGCTTATTTGCAAGTCAGCGTTCTAGCACAGCTCGGAGCCTGAACCCCACCCTGGGGGCCCTGGGCACCCAGCCCCCTCGGTCTTTTTAGGGTGTTCTGTGCTGCCTGAACCCTCGGTACAGGGCTTAGCCAAGAGCCCAGCCCCAGACCTCTGCAGTGTCAGATTCCTGGGAGCGCCAGCGCCTGCTTGGTGGTGTCCGCATCTGGGCCCAGACCCAGTAGGCCCGCAGCTAGGCAGGTCTTCAATTTCAATTAGACACTGTCCAGATAACCTGGGGAGCGGCGGAGAGGTGGGCGCTGCTCTGTGGGCGTGTGGAGATGGTGGCTGATGGAGCCCTTGGGTCTCAGAAATTCCCTCCTCCTCTCTCCCCACCCCGCCCTTTGCCCTTCCACCCCTCCTCCGGTCCCTCCCGACTCCCTCCCTTTGCAATCAGAGCCTCGCCCCACAGGGAGAAGACAGCTGGGGGCGGAGAGCCCTGCAGTGCAGCCCAGAGCAGGGTGCTGTCTGCCCCCACCAGGGCTCTCCCAGGAGGGGCCCAAACCAGCGAAGGCACCTGGCTCTCCTTCAGGGTGGGAACACACAGCTGCGTCCCAACCAGGACATGCCACAGGGTGCTGTCGTCTCCCAGCGCCTAGCTCTGTGCCTGGCACAGAGTGGGTGCTCACCGCGCCGAGACCCAGCGAGGAGACCGGGACTCTGCAGTTACTCACACGACGCTCCGCCCCGGATGGAGTGGGGTCCGCCTGCTGCGAAGCACACATCCGCTCCACCTGCTGTCCTGGACGAAGATGCAGGTGCCTCCTGGCCTCTCCCGACACTGCGCACTGGGTCCCCTTCCCCCCATGGGATCTGTGTAGACCTTCATGTGTCAGATTGGTCCCCTGAGCAGCAGGTGGCAGGACAGAGTTAGGGAGCAAGATGCTTCTGGAGCACCGCAAAGTGCCCCTCAAAGGTCAAGCGGGAGGAGGCGCCACCAGACAGGGAGGTCTCTATGCCATGCACGGGTCCAAAAAGTTCTCAAGAAAAATCAGCGTGGGCTCCAGGACAAAGATGGTTCCTAGGAGGAGCCTGTATGCAAGGTGGCTGGGTCCGAGAGCCCCACCTTGCTCAGTCCCTACAGGTGCCCTTGGCCAGAACTGCAGAGGCCCCAAAGGTGCAAACTACAGTCCCACGGGTAGCACTGCACAAGGCTGAATGGCAAATTCTGTCTTTTTTTTTTCTGAGACAGGGTCTTGCTCTGCAGTTCAAGCTGGCCTTGAGCTTATTTTGTCACCCAGGCTGGTCTTGAACTCAAAAAGATCTTCCTGCCTCAGCCTCCTGAGTGCTGGGATTACAAGCATTTTCCACCACACTCAGCTGAAAATTGTTTCTTGAAGGTAATTCCAAGTGCACAATCCACGGCTGTCTCCCTCAGGGCCTTGGTGGATCTTCTGGGACCTCTAAGGCTGGGTCATAAGAAGCCGTGTGGCTTCTACCCGGGCCTCTGAACACAGGCTGCAAGAAACCTGAATTAAGAAGCATGGCGACCTGGCAACCGCCATGTTGTGAGGAAGCCCAAGCTAGCTATGTGGAGGTACCCAAAGAGACATCATGGAGTGCCCACTGTCCCACACACCCCTGCCCTGGCATGCAAGTCAGGGCACCATCTCGGATTTCCAGCCCCGCCCCCACCACAGGAAGGTGTGAGGAAATTCACTGACAGGCAGAACCCAGCCTCACACACATGGCCCAAACGGGTTGCCCGGGCCAGGCTTACTGAGTCCCCACTCACTGCAGAGAGTGCAGGAACCACCTTAGGCTGCCCCGTGGAACTACGTTTCTGATCTGTGAAACCTTAACACCAAGAAAATGATTGTCTTCCCTGCCAGAGCCTAGGAAGCTATTTTCCAGGCAGCTGTGGAAAATGGGAGTGGTTTGCTTAAAAGATTGGCGACCACATGCCTATGTAACTGGAAGGGTAGATAATAATCTCATCAGCTACCCAGAACCTTCAGTGCGCCTGACTCGGGCCGCACGCTCGCGATGATGAATAATGGCCCAGCACACTACTTCTGCTGTTCAGCAGCTGTGTGGCCCTGATCACACGGCTCCTCGTCTCTGGGCTTCACGAGTCTCATTAATAAAATGGGGAAAATGAATGCACTGGAGCAACACAACAAACACCGGGCTTTTAGCCTGCTGTCTAGCGTGGTTGTTAGTTATTATTAGCAACTCCCTGCCTGGTGACCTGGGGTTTGCCATCTGATGCAAGGAACTAATCATGGCTGTCCCGCCCACCTGTCAGAATAGAAAGGATCAAAGAGGCTCAGGAAAGGATCAATGTGGCCCATTCTGTTCCGGAAACAGAATGGGCCACAGCCACAGAGCCGGGGCTTCTGACTCAAGGGTGTTAAATGCTCTCTGGCTGAAGCCCAGCGGTTCTCCCCCAGATCCTGTTGTCCAAGAGGAGAATTTTACCCCAAATCCCAGGGGGAGGATAGCAGACAACCAGTCAGGGAAGGCCTGGAATTTGCTGCAGAATCTTCAGTGTTGGCGCATTTCCGGTGGAGGCAGACAGATGTGACTGGTAGAAACCAGCACCCCAGCACCCCTCATCCTAAGCCCCATCGGCACCCACTAGCACTGGGGGATCCAGAGGCGTACAGGACGCCAAGCTGTGGTTTTGATCAGAACCACATCCTCCTGCGCCAGAGCCGCAGAATGGGGCTGGAAGGCCTCCAGGCGCAAGCCGCTCTGGCTGGAATCACTCTGTCTAATCCCGGGCAGGCCCTCCAGCGTGGCTTGTGGGCCATTCAGACCCCTGGGCTGAAGCTCTGGCTGTTGAAATCTCCAGGAGAGAAAACAAAAAGCTAGCCAAACAAGTAGTCATAGACACTGAAGTCCATAATTCCAAACTATTTTCTAATCCTTCTTGTGGGCCTCCCTTTTCGGGGACGCCACAAAGTGGAATGCGTACTACGCTCCGTGACTATTTATTCTGTCTCCTTTTCCTGGCTCAGCACTGGTGTCTTACTTTCTCCTTCGAGTGGGAAGGAGTGGGCTTCCAAGGGGCTGTTTGTAGCTCATCACACGGGCTGCTGGGTGGCAGTCACTCACTGCCTCTATGCTGTGCAGATCGGGGATGGAAACACTCGTTTCCACCGTCAGTGCTGACAATAATGACCTTATTAGTTATGAAGGATCTGCTCACGGAGCCAGCTCTGAGCTCTGCTCCTTGCCTCTCGTCTCCCTCGATCCACTGCAGCCAGTGACACAGCAACTTCTGCAGCTCTCGCTTCACCGATGAGGAAACCAAAGTTTGGACTCGGGGCTGTGAGCTGACCATGGTCATGTAGCCAAAAACCGGCAGAGCTTGGGTTCGAATCCAGATCTCTGATCCCAAAGTGACAAATGAAACACTCTGTGGAGAGTTACAGATTTCCAAGTATAGTTTGTGCTGGGAAAGAGTTTTGTTTCACTGCAGGGTACAAGTGATCGATGGGGTGGGAGGAGATGGGTGAATGGATAGAGGTAAATGGTAACAGGTTTGGTGTTTCGAGAACATGTCTCAACATTTGTGTATGGTGGTGGTGGGGTAGAATATTTAAGAGTGGGGCCAAACTCAAGTGTACATTATGGAGTCACAGTGGATTCTTTGCAAACATAAATGCATTAATCCCCTTTGTATATCTGGGCTCTTTTGAAATGTGACTTTTCAGCTCCTCCCATGCAAGGATAGAGCCTCGCCTCCACCCCTCAAGTCAGACCTGGCCTTAGTTTGTTTTAACCAACAGACCACGGGAAGCAACTATCGCCATCCCTTTCTTGCACCTGACGCAGGACTTGCTGCCCATGACTTAATGGAGGTGTTTTATTTTGGCTCACAGTTTCCGTCCACAGTCAGCTGACTCCACGGCAGGAACAGGATGCCAGCGGGCTCTGGAAGAGGCGCTTAACTCATGGCAACCAGGAAGCAGAGGGAAAAGGGAGGGGTCTGGAATGAGAATACACCCTTGCAGGTCACCCCGCCAGGCACCTGCCTCCCACCAGGCCCCACCTTCTAGCAGCACAGTCGACTACTGAATTCTTGAAGGGGTGCATGCACTGATGAGGGGAGCACCCCGTGATCCACTCAAGTTACAAACATATGAGATGAGGCGGCATTTTAGATCTGAACCATAACAGCCACGCTGTGCAGCTTCCTCGCCTCCTCCTAGGTCTCCCCTCTCAGAGATGCCAAGAGGAGGAGGACGAGATAAGCACAGAGAAGCCCCTTGGGGTCTCTTCCAGGCCAATAAGCGTGCAGCCCACCAGCAGTTGGCTCTGGATGCAAATGAGAGGCCAACCCAGTTGTGAGGACAGAGTACTTATGTATGTAGAGTTGAGCTGGGCATGGTGGTGCGCACCTGTAATCCCAGCACTTGGCAGGCCGAGGCAGGAGAATCATTTGCTAGTTCGAGAGCAGCCTGGGCTACAAGGCCGGCCTGGACTGCATAGAGAGGCCTTGTCTCAAAAAGAGGGGAAAAAAGTGTATGCAGAGTCAAAATAAACTGTGGTACATGCAATAGATGTTGGATGCCATAATTAAGGAAAGATTCCTGGGTACCAGTTACCCCTGCAGGTCTGAGCCTGAGGGAAGTGTCGTAATAATGGCTGGGACCTCTGGGTGCGCCTGCCTGTGGTGTCCGGAAGATTTGACAGACAGCTGTACATTCCTTTTCCAGAAAGCTGATTGCTCTTCACACTATGAATGGGAAAGAGACGTTGTTTTTCAAGGAATGCTAACTGCTGGAGAAATCATTTCCAAACATGGCAGGCATGCGTCAGAAGTAAGCAAGCACAGATAAGTGAGAGCCTCTGATTTGCTACAACTTCTTACTATCCACATGGGGAAACTGAGGCCCGGAGTAGAGAGCTGCATTGTCAGGAGCTGCCCACCCATGGACAACTAGCCAGATTCTGTGCTTGTAGCATCTTGAGACGTGCTGACAAGCATGGATAATTGATTGACAATAAAACCAGTTACCTGTGGCCTAAGACCAAGTTTATAACACTGATGCTAATGGACCCCAGAGAGGCGCAGGGTGCAGTAACCACTTTCCCCTCATCTTCCCGGGCTAATGGCTTTATGGAGGTCGTAAACTACTGAGTATTCCAATGATGAGAGTGACCTCCCTTGGCCCAGTGACCCATCCTGTCTTGATTGACACCTAGGCCCTTGCATTCCTTAGAATTTCAAGAACCAGCTTTTCTCTGGGCCTGTGAGCTGAACCACAAAAACCCACCTCCCCCTGGGAGTTTCCCAGATGCCTTTGGGAGTTTCAAACCTTTACTCACCCCTGACGCAAGGCAGGAATAGTTCAAACTGGCGACTTCTACAGGCAATGCACAGCTTAGTCCAAACTTGTTTCCAGATAACCTTCCGCTGCCTATATGGAGCAGCTTGGAAGGCATGGTGAGCACTGCTAACCTCACCTAGGTTCAGTGCTGCTATTTACTTCCTCGATCATTTATTCAGCTCATTTAAATAAATGAGACCAGCCAGGGATTTAGCTCAGTGGCTTCAGTGCCTGCCTGGTAAGTGCGAGGTTGTGAGTTCTATCCCTGGTACCAAAAAAAAATAAAAAAATAAATGATACCAGACTTCAAGTCAGCCCTAGTGGCTCCCAACTCTCCAAACAAATGCCTTTATGGAGGACTCTCTCACTTTGAATACAAGTAAATAACCTATGTAATTAGCAAACTCTGGTTTTTGATCCTAAGTTATAAAAGAGACTGTGGCTTCCATGTTGCCTGCTCTTTGGACCCCTTTTCTGGAGGAAACCAACTATCATGTCATGAAGACACTCGAGCAGCCTCGGGGAGAAATCCTCATGGCAAAGAACCGGGTCCTCCCACCAACAGCCAGGTGAAGGCATCATCTTGGAAGGGGACCCTCCAGCCTCCACATGAGACCACAGCCATAAATGACACGACTGAGCCTTCACAAGACACACAGAGTCCAGTCACACAGCTAAGCCATCCCCAGATTTCTGACTTACACAATCTGCGTGAGAAAATCAATCTTTACCGCTCTTGGTGGCCGGATCTGGGGATAATTTGTTAAGTAGTAAATGATAGCTAATACCACCTGCGTCCAGGACCTGAAACAGACGCTAAGATGCAAAAGTCAGCAAAACAAATATAACCTGTGCATCCTGCAGCTTGGAGCCCAGAAGCAAATCCTATCAACAGGATGGAGTTCGTCTGGCAGCATCAAGATTGCATGAGAAATGGGATGTGATACCAGCGACTTGCCGTGGTTTGAGTACAGTCCATCTACCTGAACTTCTCCACGGTGAGGTATTAACAGGGTAGAAGTTGAATCCTTCTGTAGTGGTAAGAGGTGGGACCTCCAAAGGCGATTAGGATTGAATAAGGTCACCAGGCTTGAATTACTGGTGGTTTTATAGTAGAAGAAGCAAGTAGAAGACATGCGAAAACAAAGTCACTTTTTCTTTCCGTGAGATCCTCTCTCTGAACTAGGACAGTAAAAAGCCCATCAGAGATGTGACCCCTTCATCTTGGCCATGGAAAGCTGTGAGCCAAGATCAACCTCTTTTCTTTATAAGGTTACCTAGCTTCATGTGTTTCATTACTGAAGAGAAAAATGAACAGGTGCAGTAATAAAAACACAGGGAAAGAAAATCAAATAATATCCTCCAGTCTATACTCATGCGTTGTCTGTCTTTTCATAAGCATATACATTGTTTATAGAACAATTTTTACCCATAAAAATGTGTATGCTATTTGACCCAGAAATTCCACCTAAATTAACATGATACAAAGAAATTTATGGAAATAGTAGGGCAAAAGTACTCACTACACTGTTAGTCACCAATGCAAAAACTTAGTAAGCACCTAAATGTCAACAATAGTAAATTGATTAAATTACTATTTAATCTGAGGTCATTCATACATTGGAATTCCATGTAACAATTAAAAATGATGAGGTGGCTACACACTGGTTTGCAGAGAAATATATTCTGACATATTGCTAAGTGCACAAGACAGATTGTATAACAGTCTCTGCTGTACAACATTATTTTATTAAAAGACATACATATTTATGCATAAAATTATGGGAAAGCTAAATCCCAACAGGTTAATGATGTTATGTCTAGGTGTAGGGATTAGAAATACATATACATTTTTTATTTCTTTTGGCTTTGCCTGTGTTTTTTCATTTTTATTTTTTAAAAAGTGGATTACTCCAGGAATATATGGAGTTTCAAATGTATTTTCATGAAGGCTCTCTGAGTGCTCATTACTTATGTTTACCTTTATTATTCTGAGTCAGTATGTCTTGCCCCAAGATGCTAGGGTAGAGGCCCCCAAATGCTATCTGTCCCAACTTCCTCCTCTCTTCTCCTGGACCAGTTTGCTGGGGGCTGGATCTTTGAACTCACGCAGGGATACTACAGAGGTCCCCAGGGAGCCTCAAAGCACCCTGCCCGCCTTCTGCAGGGGAGATCAGCTCCAACCTTCGACTCCAAGGTGGAGGGAAAGGAGGAGGCCGATTTACTGCCCACCGAGGACCGAGTAGAAAGCAGGCCCCTGGTACAACGCATCCCGGATGGCTCTTGGAGGACTTGTGGCTCCAGCAGAGAAGTGTTTAAATAACGGTAAACTGAGTTAAGTGATCTGGAATGTTATCTGATTAGCATAAAGTCTAGAGGACGGCTGAGGTCTGCCCTGTGGTAGAGAGTGAGGCAGGCAGCTCAGCAGCCCCTACTTCCTGTGACCCAGAGGCATCTGCCTGCACCCACTTCGAGGGTGGCTGATCTTTTCCTGATCTCAGGCCCAGTCTGACCCCAACCTCCATTCCACCTCACCCTGGGTACGCCAGCCCCAGTGAGCCCATTCACCCACTGCTAAGGACGAACCTGCGATTCGCGGAGACTTGGACTTCATTCTAAAGACAGAGTGTTTGTACTCATCCTCCAGGGAGCCCAGGGCTCCGGCAACATGGGGACGCCAAGCCCAGGCCCAAGACCTGAGTAGGACCACGCTGCCCTTCAGCTGCGGAGGCGGAGCAACGCTAAACACACAACACGCAAGGGAGAGGGTCAGTGGCTGTGGGGGGGGGGGCTGTGACCGCCTGGGAGGGTATCTGGCACTTTGGCCCCAGGTCAGCAGAGATTCCAAGAAACATGGCCTTGAACAAACGCAGGAGTAAACTCAAGCTCACAGTCCAGTGGAGTCCTTCATCGCACCCGAGAGCAGAGAACATGGCTCGGTGCTATTCCGCCCACCCAGGCATGGGATGCAGGGTTTTCTGGACCAGCACTCCACTCAGTGATGGTCACATCCTTGCCCTCCCCAAGGTTGCTCACTACGCAGCATCCTAACAGTGACTGAAGAGAGCTCCTAGTCAGACCCCACCAGGGGAGAAAGTCGGTGTGGTCCTCAGCACCGTCTGGAGTGGAGACTGGACAGCCTCACACTGCTTGGGCCCTGCCTGGCTGGAGACACCTTCAGGTGAAGGCTGATCCAGCGGCTTGTGTCTGCTCAACCTCTTCGGGTCAGTCCGCCAGGGCCCTTTACCTCCTTCCTGTCTCAGATGCTCTGCATTTCGCCCTCCCTTCAGCTTGGGTATTCTTTCTCTAACTCAGGAGATGTGGCTGCTTCTCACTCATCATAAATCCCAAACATGTTTTCCAGGACCTGAGCTCTTCCGTGAAAGGGTACAGGATATTAAATTTCAAAATCCAGCGTGAGTCTTTGTGTGCCTTTGTTTCCCGTGGACCCCGCAGAGCTGAATCTCCTTTAAACAGTAGGAGGAGAAATGAAATCAAAGCACAACAATCAACACTAAAACACCAAAAAATTGTTTAGTTACGATTTTTAAAATAGCACATTGTTACAAACATAGGCTGAGTGTCCACCAGGCAGTGTTAAGGGTTAGAAACCCAGGAAGTGGAGCAGCTGGACACCAAGGCTGATCCCTGGTATCTCAGTCACGCTTGGTCACCAGCCGGAAGCCAAGGTACCCAGCTGGGCAGCAAGATGGTCCCCACAAGGGGACCCACGCAGGGCACCTGCCTGCCTCTGTGACACTCTCACACAGAGCAAGGACAATGAGATGGGCTGAGAAGTCACTGGAGGAGCAAGTGACCCAGCTCTCAGGGCTGCCTGGGGTCCTCACAGGACCTGCAAAATCCAGGCAAAGACAGAAGGGAGGAGTGGGCTTCAGCAGTGAGGGACACGGGCATTGGATTCAAGTTCAAGCTTTGCTGCCCACGAGCCAAGTGCTGGGACAGGTGATTTCACGTTCTCCGTCAGTACAGCCGGGCTGGTGGCAAATGCAACGCTCTGTAGCTTTGTTGGAGGGTGACCAAAAAGAATGCTCTAGAAAGTGCAGAGAAATACCTGGCGAGGCAGTGGCATTCCAGTAAGCATAAATTCATTTCCGGGATAAAAATTCGGGGAAACGGTGCCCAGGGTTGAGGGCACAGCCTGGGAAACAGCTGGGAACAGAACAGCACCAAGTGGAACCTCTGTGGTCCGGTGAAAACAGCCCAGCAGCCTGCAAGCCTGGCTCAAGCCTGGCAGCGTTTAGTTTCTTTTTCAGGCAGCAGTTTGAAGGAAAATAACACTCTTTGACCTTGTTCAGCAACCCACCACGATTTACTCAGAGACCCATCTGGATGCTCCTACCCAGATGGGCTCAAAACTGACCAATAACAAATGCCACCTTCCCGCCGCCCCACATCCCGGCCTGGTTGAAGCTGCTGTTGCTTTAGAAACAATGGACCTTGACACAAATTCTTGCTGCCACCCAGCAGAGGACTCAGGGGGACTCTGGCTGTCCCCTGGGTCCTCTCCCTCCCCACCCTCTGCAGTGGCTGGGGGTCATGTATCAGGGCTACTCCGTGCGCCGTGGCCTTGGTCGCCCCTTCCCGCCCCCTTGGTGCCCATATGGAATGAGTTCTCCCTTTTTACTCCTTATCAGAAATGGAAATAGTCCCCTGCATCTTTGTACAGTTTTCCTGCATCTGCAAGCTGCATGGACAGTTAACCCTTACAGTCCCAGGATGCCAGGGGTGCTGCTCCAGCCAGACGAGATTACAGGACTCCCAACCCCCAGGCACCCACGACAAGCGGGATCCAGTGCAGTCCCTACGTGACTTCCCAAGGAGGTCCTAGAATTAACCCTGTCCTTACTTCTGTAACCTTGAACTTGAACGTCTAGGGCAGCTACAGTCACCAGTGCAATTCAGGAGCTTGCTAGGGCACATTTCATCCTTTCAGTGACCCACCGAGACAGACATTTTTAGTATCACCTCCATTTTACACAGGAAGCTCAGAGAGGTAAAGAGGCTCTCCCAAGGTCACATAGGCGGGAAGGGACAGAACCAGCCCAGCAAGTCACAGCTGACACCCTTATTCCCCACACTGTGAGCACGCAGACAACCTAAGTGACTGTGTTCTGGGATCCGGGGCAACCTCACCATTGCAAACGAATGCATCTTACAACTACTGTCACCGAGGTAGGAGGGCTGGCTGGGTGCAGAATTTGTATCTCAGTGGTACAGGCAGTAAATAGAAAGCAAATCTAGAAATGGGCGCAGTATCCTCTCTTAGTCCCATATTCTTCTTCAGGAAATGTGGAGTCCAGGTTGGGTTGTCCATTAAGAAGGATGGAATAAAAGTCTGCAGCTAAGAGCCTGGGTTCTGGCTAATGTCCCTATTTACAAGCTAAGTATGAAGGGCAGTTGTCTCACTTGGCAAAGCCTCAGTTTTCTTAGCTGTAAAGTGGGCTACCAATAAAATATACCCATAAAGGGTTGTGCTGAATGAACTAGAAGATGAAGGGTGGAGAGTTCCTTGGAAACACAGACCCAACGAAGAGCCTACGACCACTCCTGACATCCAGAAGGTGCCAAATGAATGCTTGCTTTCTGACAGAGTGAATGAAGATCATTGTCCAAGTGGCTTCTCCTGACCTTGACTTTGATCTTGAGCTGCTAGGAGAAAAAGCTCAAATCATGACCCTTGATTTCTAGCCCAGACCTTACCTAGTACAAAAGGTGTCCATCTCATGCATCTTGAAGCAAACCAAACTAAAAGTACAAACTCCAGAAGCTTGGAATCGGTGGGAAGTGAACTCACCATCTGTGGAAGGGTGTGGGAAGGAAGGGGTGGGAGGTGCAATCCAGGCAGAGGAAAGGGATCATCATAGATGCTACCCTGGGCATCTATGCTCCATAGCATGGAGGTCATGGTATGTTGACTAGAATGGAGGCCGACTACTAGGACAGAGGGCTAAACTAGCAGTGGTTCTAACAAGACAGCACTTGCAAATTCAGTTAGCTGTTCCAAGAGAAAGACAGTGACTCTACAACCACCAGAGACCTGGGCTTCTGGAGTTGTTGCCCTGCCGTCTCCAATACACAGATTCCAACTTCATGGCCTAACAGAACTGCTTTGAATCCTGCCATCATGTCTGAATTCCAGGCAGAAGGCAGTAAGAAAAATTAAAGAGTAGGGCACATCACTCCCCTTTAAGAGTTCAAAATGAAAATTGTATGAATCGTCTCTGTTCCAACCCATCAGCCAAGACTTTGTCTCATGGCCCCATTGAGGTGCAAGGGAGTCTGGGAAAGATATTTTGATGTTCGTTGTCTCATTTCAGCCACTTGGGCTGTCTCCACTTGGGCTCTGTCTGTTTTCCTCACTGATGGATGTCTAACCCTTGATGGTATGTAGTTCCTAGATGTTCAGTAAACATTTGTTGAAGTGTTGAAAAATCACATGTACGATTGAACTGCTACATGTGCCGTGATGTTTCCGGTCCGTCTCCCTCACTAGACTGTAAATTCCGTTTAGGGGAGGGGATGAGTCCCATCCACACTGACTGTCACTTCCCTTGATCCAGCTCAATGCCTGGAACATAGAAAGTGCTCCTTAAGTGCCCGTTGCATGAATGAATGATCGCTCTTGTCACAGAAAATGGAGAGTTTGCAAGGAACCTCGGTGAAATACTGTCTAGGCATCTGCCCTTTTCTCAAATTGGAAACATGATTTTTAAAAACATAAAGAGCCCAGCAGCCAACAGTTGCCCAGGCTCCTGGTGGCTGGGCTTCAAATCCCAGTTGGGTCCGGTGAGAACTGACAGGACACCTCCAGCTGGCGGAGGAGTGGCCGCAAAGATCGTGAGGTTTCTCGGGTACCAAGTCAGGCTGCGTAGACCTTGAAACCAAACAAATCCATCATGATGAGTTGAGTGCAACTGAGTGCACGGCACACGGATTAAAATCCTCTGGATCTGGGAACGGTCTTGGGATAAGGCACTCAGCGGGAATGTCTGCTACGCCCCCCAAACAGATTGTTTTTGAAGCCACTTCAAGGCACATTTGCAAGCTCAGCCCGTGCCTGTGCCTGCCTTGACAGCAGGTGCGTCTTGGCGAATGGTTCCTGGCCACCTGGAACAGGCCATGGCACAGCTTCGTGCCACTGAAAAGGGCCCTGCTATCGGCCATCCCGGTGCAGGCACCAGTGGACAAACACCAAGCGTTAGTGTTCAAACGCTCCTCCCACAAACAAGTTAAACCATCAGCCCGAAAGGCTGTGCAGAGGCAGGTAAGACTTCATGGTTTGATTTCCAGGCTGGGAAATTTCTTCTTGATGAGAATCCTGAAAATCAGCAGCAAGCGCATGCTCATTGGCAGCCGCTCGCCACCCTCTTCCGCGTAATTCGACACAGAGTAAGATGATCGTTAACAGTGCAACTCCAAGCAGACTCCTGCCTAGGCTCCTTCTACACGGAGAAATGAAGAGGAGCCATGCTTGTCGTCTGCGTTTGCTTGAACACAGGAAGCTCTTTCACGTCTCAGATTGGGCATCCACTGTTCCTCTGCTGACAGCACTCTCCTCTCCGAGTAAAACCGACTGCAGCCCAAAACCCAGCAGTCACTGCGCCCAGGGGAGGGTACTTCCGGTCAGGCCCCCTCTGACGAGCACTTCCGGCCACGCCCCCACAGAGAGCCCGTGCACGCCTCGCCTCTCCACTGTGTCCTCCGTGGAAACACCAACATTTATAGTGACGCCTCTGTGCTCTGTATTTGTGGACGAGGCGCTCACGTGTTTTGTTCACCACTGTAATCCCTGTCCTCCACCAATTTATCTTCCAAGGAGAAACCCAGACTGCCAGTCTGTAGCATAATCCAGAGCCTCGGAGAAAGACAGGGAGATTCAGCCAGGGCTAACAGAGTCAAGCACCATCTATCACTCCCGCATCTATGACAGTGAGATGGGTTAATAATCCTGGCTGGCCTGAAACCCGGCTGGGCAGGGACTCCCCTGGGCTTCTAAATTCATACACTGGCACCCACTGCGGTTTGTCTGTCTTATCCCTAAAGCCCTGCTCAGACCCTGTCTCCTTCACTACCTCTCCTCTGCCCTCTCAGGATCAACTGCAGTGGGGAAGCTGATCTACCATATATGGTCATGTCCATCTTTGTGCTAAACCTCTAATGACTTCTGGTTCACTCCAAATAAAATCCAGAGTTCTTACCCCAATTTTCAAGCCTTGCCAGGACTGGTAACCTGACCTCAGCTGCTTTCTATCTTCAGGCTCCTTCACCCTATTCCAGGAATAGTGGCCTCTGCTGCTCCTTCAGCATGCAACTTATGCTCTGATCCTCAGGACCTTTGCACATGCTATTTTCTCTGGTGTGCTGTGGCTGGCTTATCTGTGTGGCTCACTCACTTAATTCAAGTCTTTGTTCAAATATTGTCTTCTTAGAGAGAGTGTCCTTGGCCTTTCCTGCCCTTGCCAACTTCTGATTTTTATTCTAGGTCCTGTAACTACCACTTCCTTCTGGACTTATTCATTTCCTTGCTCTCTGTCTACTATTAGAATAGGCATGCTTGCTTACACCAAGGACTATGGCGTTTCAATCACCAGTGATCACTAGCAGCTAAGACAGGGCTTGACACTTAGCGGGTGCCTCATAGATGTGTGTGGAGTGACTGGATCGTGTCAGTGGGTCGTTACGGGGCACGGCCATGTGCGGATCTTAGTATTGGTACTGAGTCTTCAGAGGTGACTGATACATCACCCAGCCTTTGACAAACTGCAAAGCTCCGGATGAAGAGAGAAAGAACTATGGAAACGATGAAGTGATAGACAGACAATTAAGTGTGGTAAGCATGGTAAGAGATGTCCGTATGAGGCAATTTGGAGTCCTGAAGGTCAACTCTTACCTTGCCTAGAGGACTTCTAGAGACTAGAGTCAAGTCAGAGCCCACTAGGCAGGTGAGGGTGGGAAAAGGGAAGTGGGCGTCTCTGTGCAAGTAGGATCAGGTCACACAGTTGGGGAGGGGCACAGCCTGCGTCATGGGGGTGTTTGGGGGGGGTCAGTCCTGAGGGAAGTGAAATTATGGGATTGCTTCCAGGTCAGCTCCTGCCATAGTCAGCTTGGGCTGACATAGACCGAATACCTTAAACCACAGACGTCCGTCCCTCATGGTTCTGGAGTTGGAGGTCAGAGACAAGGGTGCAGCAAGGTCGTGTTCTTGGTAGGCTCCTCCTCCTGGTTCACAGATGGCTGCGGTGGAGAGCAGGGGCAGAGCAAACTCTTCAGTATCTTTCACACAGCCAGGAATCTCATGCTCCACAGCTCCACCCTCAAGAAATCACCATTCCCAAAGCTCCCGCCTTCTAATACCATCACATCGCAAGTCAGGATTTCAACATAGACATTTGGGTTGTGACAGAGACACAAACATTCGGTATCATGTCTGGAAGAGCAACTCATGGTTCAAGAGCATGGATGAAACACAGG
>PVJX010023512.1:0-29184 GCA_004027295.1 Dolichotis patagonum | reverse complement strand
TCTTTGCAGAGCACCTTCCATCTCCCAGGTGCTAGACGGAAACAGGAGACCGGAGCTGAGCCAGGAGCAGGCCAAACAGCACTTTCCTAGTAGTGAGGCCTTCAGCCCAGGCCCTCCAGGCCTCTTCTACGCTCTCCCCAGCCACTCAGAGACAAGGGAAGTGCCCCTAAAGTGGTCCATACCTCCTCCTTCCCACCCTCTGCCCAAATCTGCACCTCACTTCCACATTGCTTGAGGAATTCAGGAAAAAATAATCACTCCAGCTTCCATGGAAGATGAGAGCCCAAGGCATGGACAAGCTGGCAGCTTCCCACTGCCAGAACTTCCGTGGTCCTGTGTGGAGGCCAGACCTCTCCAGGGAACCTGGCCCTCCTCTTTCTCCCTGGCAGCCTGAGGCAGGTAGCGGCCTGCAGTGTCTGTCCTTGCCTCTCTTGCCACCCCTCAGGTCTCTCACTCCAGGGGAGGAGAACCTTCCTGGGGCGCAGGGAAGACACCTTTGCCAGCACTGTTGAAACTGCACACTCATGGTCTGCTGAGGACCAGTAGTGGGAAGAGCTATGTGCATCTGACTTCTGTTGCTCCTCTGCCCCTTCCTGTCTGAGGACTCAGATATAAGGAGGTCCTGTGGCACATTGGCAAAGGGGAAGCTCTTGGTGGTTCCTGGATTAGTGCTGAAAAATGATCCTTCCCAGCCATCTTTCTTACATGACTTAAAAAAAATGAAATAAATAGAAAACATGCAATATAGATAAAGGCACAGCAGTTGTTTTCAATTCCCTAGTAATTTAAAAATCAACTGTCATCTTTCTTTGGAAAAGAATAAAGGGCCCTTTCAATTCATCTGGAGTCTAAATGCATTCTGAGCTTTGTGGTCTTTTATGAGATGGCCATGCAGGCACAGGAGAAGCTCAGGAAATAGGTCACCGGACTCGAGGCACAGCTGACCAGGCAAAACCACCATGGGGAGACAGGAGACTACAGCGGGTCTTCCCAGTGGTCCGGCCCTGGGAAGATGAAGGCAAAGGAATGTGCAGTTCCGGAGCAGAGACCAAACAGAGAAGCTGTGCCTCTGAACAGTGAGTTTGCATATCATCCAACCCAGCTTGGGCCCTTGGTTTCTTTTAGGAGTTGGTTGAGCTCAGGAAGGGGCATTCTCCACCCTGCGAGCAAGGGTCTGGGAGATGTCAAAACATCGTGATATGCTGGGTGTTGAAAGGTATTTACCAGACACCATTGTAAGCAGGGTCAGATGGACAGCTTGGAGTGGTGCCTTGTATATGTCTCTGTCTGCAGCTCTGCCTGTGCCCTGTCCTTATGTCATTACAGATAATTTACCATGTTGGAATACAATAAAGTGCCCCTGCCTTTGTGGGTTACCTAGCCATCAGGTGATGAGTACCAGAGGCGTGATGTGAAATCTGTCATTTTATTGAAAAATTGATGAAGATTCATCAGCCTGGTGGTTATGAGAAATAGCTTCTCATGAAACCCCTTGTTCTATGCCAGACTTGCTATGTGACTTTGGGGATGGTAGTGATTTCTCAGTGATTCCTCATCTGTAAAATAAGGACAGGATGACTCCTTCCCCCTAGGGTGGATGTGAAACTCAGCGGTCAGTCTGTGATGGGCTTAGATGCCTCCTGTTGTGCAGTGGTGGCAAAACATTTGCACAGAGATTTTCTGGAGCGCCTGTTTCCAGAGTGTGCTGGGACCCAGGCAGGGATGCTCAGCCCCTGCAGGGACTGAGATGGATGAGCTCCTGAAGCTCTGGCCAGTTCTCCACCATGAGCACCATAGCAGTCTCTTTCTCAGGCCACTGCATCACACACATGGAATCTGTATTGGAAAGGATCTCAGGAAGCCAGCAGATATACAAAGTGCATGGTTTTTTTCTTTTTTTAAATAAGAAGATACTTGTGCATCATCTTTGAAGCAACACGAATGATGATTTGGTGATACCTTTTTCGAGAAGCCACTGATATTAAATATGCATAGAGCAGTTACTCTGAGTTCATCATTCTTGTTCCATGGTGAAAGTGGGTTGTCTCCAAGTCTCTGTGGCTTCACTAGCTTTCAGATGCTTCCAAGAGAAGTGTCCCATTCCTGTAGGTGCACTAATCTGAAGGGAGAAAGAAGAATGATCCCACAGAATACTCTCTTTAATAAGGCATTGCATTCGGAAGACCACATCAAATTAACCAATTTAAAAGACAAATATTGGATTCATATGCAAGGCTATTTTAAGACCTTTTTATTCATGCATATTAAAGCACAAATGAACAGTGATTATCTCAAATGGTCTGCTCATAGCTTTGTTAGCAGTAGGTTGTGTGTGTGGTTTTATAGGCCTTAAAAATATTCTCACAGACTTAACTGAAAATGATAGAAATGGGAACCTAAAAATCATAAAAAAGCAAAGAATGAAGGTGATGCTTATACAGTTCCTAACTTCTTCAGGTACTTGACTGCACACTTCAAGACGATGGGGCTTCATTGACTTCCCTGCTGGGTGACTGGACAGGTGGGCAGAACATGTGTCTGAGATTCCAGCCACTTTGAGTTTCAGATTTTCACACTGCTGCTTGTTAGCTGGGCTACGTTGAACATGTTCTGTGCTCTAAAAAATGAACGTGGTCAAAATTCTTTTTGTCATATGTGGTGTAATTACACCCTTAGCATCAGGTACTTTGGAATCCTCTCATGGCTTTTATAGACCATTCTCAATAGAAATTTCTAATATTCCCTTAGGAAATAGGTTTCAATTAGTGTACTTCCTTAAGCTTTGCTGGAAGTGCATTTCACTAGGATGTGAATGTACTCAGAAGTTCATTCATGCAATGCTGACTGTCTGGCACACGCCAGGTGTGCTGGGGATATGACAGTGACAGAAGTCTCTGTCCCAGGAAGCTTCTGTGCCAGAATGTGTGCATGGCAAAGGGGGATGATTAGCAATGAGAAAGCAAAGCTGTATTTCTCCTGCTATGCAGGACAGCATGCTACAGAGGAGAATGAAACTGGCTAAACTGGGATCCCTGTCCTCTGCACTCCCTTCCTGGTGCTGAGGATATTGTCCCCTGAGTACTGTTGTCCTTGAGTTGAGTGCTGCCCTATAGTTGAGAAGGAGGATTTAATTAAGTGAATTGTGTGTTTTTGGTGGAAGACAGTACTTCCAGTCTTAAGTTGGGAGTAATCCCAGTTTACGTTTGTCTCTAGGATGTTTTAGGGTTTACCATTTGGCATCTCTTCTCAAAAATTCTATCTTTTGTCTTTAACAATGCACATGGTAAAATAGCGGAGCTGGTATGGCATTCACGTGGTGTTTACTTTGAACACAATGATACCTTTGCTTTCGTTGGTTAAAAGTATCTTGGAAATAATCTTACAGCTCTTGTTTCCATGCTTTCTCCTCAGACTTACTCTTATAACTTTGGTATGGTTTGAAATTTGGGAAAAGTTTCATTTTGACCAGGTGGTTTGAGCAGACAGGGAAGCGACACACTGCAATTAGGCTGAAGGGTTGCAGCTGTAGGTCGCTTGGCACGCAGAACCTATTTGATCTCTGGCCCCAGCATTGACTGGTGACTGGTCTGCACGGGGCAGACTCCAGAACTCTCAATATCTGAGGCTCAACCAGAGCTACCCCTTTTGCTTCCCCTTAAGGACACTCATAAATGTGGCTCCCGAGGAGCTTGGTCTGCATTATTTTTTTAACCAAGGGAAACTGAAGAGGACTCCGGTGGGCACCCTGCAGTGCTCTCTGTGAAAACTAGAATTTCTTAGAAAACCCCCCAAACTATAAAATAGATGAGTCAGTTCTCTGGCCTCTCCCATTTTTATACCAATTTCTTCTCCTCCTCCAAACTGGACAGATTTCTCTAGTATTATTACAGAAAAAGGTTCTTTCATGTATAAATTAGCACATTTATGAAGAATGCCTTTACAACTCATTTTGCAGCTCTAGCATTTTGGTTTGAAAACAAAGAATGCTTTGCAAATACTCATCTTATTTCATTTTTAAGTATCAGTAGGAACATGTCAAATGAATAGCACATACAAAGAAGCCCAATGTTTTTGTCCACTAGTGGCTTACTGTGTACTTTATCGATACAAAATATTGCTGGGCCCTGAAGAAGGAATCAATACTTTGTTTTTGCCTTCAGTTTCTTCTGTCTTTCAAATAATTTGACATCCCCCAGCAAGCACTGTATGTTGAAACCCCTTATTAATATCAAAGAAAAGTAAAGACACATTCAACAGTCCGTTGGTTAGAGAACTGAGCAGAATTAGTAGTCTGACCATTCCAGCTGCCTCATAGATAGCAGGCCACCGTGCTCGTCTTGTAGTTAGTTTCCATGAATAGCAAACATTGGCTTAAGGGATTCTTCAGTCACTGTTAAAAACTGAAGGGTCTGAAATTTCGCCCCACTCGGAAGCTAGCAGCTGTGCTGCCACAGTTTCATGGATATGGAAAGAAGACCCGAGATTCTTACATCAGAGACAGGGAGCTTTGTCACTCGCGGTGCAGCAAGCGGCATGAGCTTCATGCTTGTGTGAAGCTCATTGTCCCCTAAGCGTCCCCTGGAGTGGCCCACATGGGCACTGCATGCATGGTGGGTATGCATCACAACAAACTGAGGAGACAGGGCCTGTCTGCCACAGCTGCTGCACACACACTGAGACTGCCCTGTTGCCTGCCAGAGCGAGACACTGTTATCCTGGACACATCTGCCCTTTGCACTAGAGGGGGGCTCCATCCGCCTGTCCAACACTGTTTGCTCAGACAGCCAAGACACAGTGGGGGTCTCTGGTCAGAGTAGGACAGCCTTGACATATATCTCTGTTAACAACACACATGGAGCATTGACCTCTGTTCTTAGAAGCTTGAAGATTCATGACTTCATCCATTTGTGCTGTAGTCCAACCAGTGTTCCCTACTAAACATTTGTAAGTTGCTTCTTTCTGGTCTTTCCATGTAGCTCACCATCCTTTCCTTGCCCCCACATTGAATCAAGCAACTCTTTATTCTTCAACTCAATCAATGAATTTTTCTGATTCTTCTCTTAAAACAAACATCCCAAGAACATTCATGTCCAATGTCTGGTACCTTGCTTACTACTGAGTTGTCTCTAGGGACAAATTATTTAGACCAAATTAATGAGTACATATTTTCTTGATTTCTAGTAGTGACAATAAACATTTAGAATACTCGCTGTTTAATTGTATTATCGAGTCAAACAGTAATAAAGCAGGAGTATAAATAGGAAGTTATTCTAAAACACTTGTAGACGTATGTCAACTACACACTTAAAAGTAGATTTGGTAAGGCTTAAGAAATGGTTCCATTTTGTCCATCCTTTAAATTTTTTTCCAAATTGGGCATATTCTATGCTTTTCCCTGTCCTAGAAGATTATGTTCAGTTGGTGGCAGAGAGGGCAGAGATGCTGACCAGTGAGCTTATCCAACAATGCAAAAGGCAAACACAATTGGCGTCACTTCTGCACTGGCTTGCGGATGTGTTTGTGGCACCCGAGTGAGTCCGGCGGTGACTAAATGCTTGCTTTTAATTCTAGCATCACCTACTTCTCTACTTGACATTTCAAATGCATTTCTCCTGCTTTTACTCTGAGAATAAATTCTCAGCCTAAATCGTACATACACGCTTGGAAAAATCTTTTCAACCTGAATACTGAATATTTGTCTTGCCAAGTTGGAAAGTTTTAGTAAGGAATAATATCATATTTCAATAAATAAAAAATTCACCTTCTATTAATGGAAAAACAGATTATATGTAGAAATACAAATTAAAGTAATTACATTCCACATTTGTTTCCAGGTTTTTAATAAAAGAGTTCAGGTAAGAATGAGCAGTTCCTAGGCTAGTTTATTATTTACCTGATACTGTCTACAAGATATAGAAGTACTGCTTTGTTTAGAATTGGTTGGGAAAGTCCTGATTAGCTGTGGGGTGTTTGCAGCTTTGTCCCTAAGGAAGCACATCCTGCTGGGTGTCTCCTTGTGTCACTGTGGTGCGGCTAATAGGCTGGTAAACTGCTCCCTCCTTTTTGGCTCAGTCTTATTCCTTCAGCCTCCAGTGCTAACCTCAGGCTCCAATACTCAGCAGAGAGTGGGGAAATGCATATTCAACTATGGGACGCGGCATGGATTCTATTTCTAGGTAGTTTCTCCTGCATCCCAAGGGTGGAGTCTTCTTGCACAATGGGATGGTGAAACTGGAGGTACAGTACTGCCTAGGAGAGGCTGCTTCTCTCTGAGCATCTGGCGCCTTTCTCCCCTGCTCTCCCCCATCTGACTTGCCTTTGACCTTACCTGAGGTTCCTACCTGGGGACTCCTGGGCTTGGCCTTAGCCCCTGCTGCCCTGTGCAGACTGGAGTCCCTGCTTGGTGCTTCTTCATCTAGTTGAGGCTCCAGTTCTCTCCAGGGGTGACAAAACGTAGTGAAGTCGCATGGTTTAAAAGAAACACTGATTTTTGTTTCATCTAAATAATTGCAATCTCAAAGGGGGAAAAACATAACTTAAACACTTTAGAATGTCATAGAACTATTTTGGTTTTGAAGTGGATTCATGGATGTTTGTATATATCTTGCTATTTTTCTGAAATTACTAGTTCAACTTCAAAGTAAACATTTTAATATATATGTCCAGTTCATGGGAATTTTACAATTAAAACAAAAGGCCAAAGAGTGCATTTATTATTTCTTAGAAATGTATATTTTAACCAACATTTGGAAAGTATACTTTCTTCTGTGTGAGTCCATGCTACGTATATATGCTGGACTATAGCACCACATACTTGTCTGGGGATGTGTCTTCCTAAGGTTAACTCTAACCTAGGATATTTATTATTTACTGGCCTCAAACAGGAAGGTGTTATAAAGTTTAAGTTTTTTAAAATGTGGCAATCCCATGATCTTACACAGAATCAAAAGTTAGGCAGATCAAAGATATTTTGCAGACTCTAAAATGCTCTCCTTGTAGTAAGTAGACTTTGAAGAAAGGGAAATTGGCGAAAGCTGATTCTTCAGTGCTGCGCTAAATTAGGTCAGGGCTGGGGGCAGGATTGATTAGACTTGGGGCAGGATCGATTAGAATGCTGAAGGTCAGAGCAGGGGCAGAGCTGACTGACCTAATGTTACCAATATGTGTGCTGGATAGACTGATCAGTCGAGTGTCTGATGCTTGGAAACTCATCTGAAGCGCCGAAGGAGTATATTCTGAGGCAGAAGGAGATCCACTTCGTTCATTCATGTGTTCACAACAAGTCTGTAATTCCTGTGATTCACTGGCAGACAGCTCTGACTCACCTGTGCCCCCTGCATGATTGTCCCATCAGGTGGTGTAGGACAGTGCCTTGTGGTCTTACAAGCTACCTGATGGGACAGTTCCACCAGCATACAAGCCACTGGATGGGACAGTCCTGCAAGTGCCTCTGGTAGTTCAAGCAGACGGTTTTGGGTACTGTGCTGCCTTAAAAAATTCCTTTTCTTGAGATTATCTTGAGACTGAAATTTTCATGTTGTCTTATGATTTTTCTTTTCCTCCATTAATAAGCACCTTGAGACTTGATCTGCACCTTGAATGTGTTATTTATTATTATTCTCATAACACATGGCTAATTATGCAGAAGAAAATAGTGCTGTGGAGAGTTGCTGACTTGACTTGGTTTTATTAAAAAGGGATAATGAAGCCCGGTGTTTATGGAGAATGTTGAAAGTACTGCTCCAGAGAAAAACAGTCCATTGATTGAAAAAGTTCAGTCTTAAAACTGTAACAGTGCATTTATACTTATGGCTGCAGTAATCTGATACCTGTTGCTTTGAACCTGGAAATTTTAGGAGATGAAATAAAACGGATAATATGTGGGCTGACTGCCAGAAAGAATTTTTTCAAAAGTTTCCACTTCAATAAAGGTCACTACTGAGTGGCTGTGGGCGTGTGTCACTTTATATGACATTGATGTCTTGCTGGTACCACATCAGAAGCATTTTCAAGTCAGCGCTTTGTGTCTTGTAGGTTCAACATCCTGGGCTTCAATCAACTGCAAATTGAAAGTACTTGGGGGAAAAATCATATCTGTAGTGAACATTGGCAAGCATTTTCCCTTGTCCCTCACTAAACAATACAGTGCATCAGCTACTGATGCAGCCTTTACATTGCATTAGCATTCTAAGTCATCTCGAGATGGTCTGGTACATGGGTGGATGTGTGTAGGTTATATTCGAATATGGTACCATGTTCCATAACAGATTTGAGCCTTCATAGGTTTTGTTATCTTCAGGGGTCCTGGAAGGAATCCCACTTTCTCCCTGATGTTAAAGGGCAGCTCACTTCCTGGGAGTCAGGCGATGCATGGGAGAAGTTACCTGTAGGGATGTGGACCACATTTCTATAGGAGACACAGTGGTTCTGATGCTGCCTGTTTATAGACAGGAGGAAAGTCACTTTAATCCTATTATCTAGGGCTGCCAGGCCCTAATTAGATTTTTCTTTTCTCATTCTCCTGCCCCAAGGCTTTCCATTCTGCTTTATAAATAGAAAGCCTCTACTGACACTTTCCCCATAGAAATAATAAGTTAGTGATTAATAATTAATGTTACCAGGGCACCATACTTGAGGAATCTTGCAGTGATCACACCAGGCATGTGGGAGTAAAAAGATAGAGGAAAACGTTTTGAAAACATTTAAGTTTTGGATTTCTGATTGTTGTAGTCAGGGAACTGCAAGGAGGACAAGGCAATACAGGACACATAATTTATAGTATTGTTTATCATGGTCACCCAAGGAATCAAATACGAAGAAAGTACAGGAAATCTATACACACACTAAAGACCTAGGGAATCCAGCTGAGGGCCTGGATCCCATGGCAATATCCTGCATGAGTCCAGCTGAAGACCCAGAGCCCATGACAGTGCCTCCCTCAAGTCCAACTGGAGGCCTGGAGCCCACGACAATGACTCACACAAGTGTTTCACGGATCTACACGGGGAAAGGCCCCAAGATCAGTGGTGGACGGGGTGTGCGATGGGGTGAAGGAGCTGTGCCAGCAGGCTAAGGGTTTTGCACTGGCGGAAGCTACCAAGGCTCCCCTGAAAAGTACCACAGCCAGCCATGAGGTCTGGAGCTCTTCTGAACTTGAGAACAGCCAAGTTCATGTTAGGAAGCCAGTGTGACAAGCTTCTCCTGGAGACTGAACAGCACACATCTTCTCTGGAACCAGGAAGCTATGCTCACAGTAAGGACCAGTGTTCCCCCAAAGCAAACCGCAGCCATTCTCAGCAACAAGGTCCAGAGCTCCTCTGCTGCTGAGAACAATAGCCAAGTTCTTATCAGAAAAGGAGCCCAGCAAGCTCCTCCAGGAGAACCCACTGGCAACAGGAGAAACAGCAACAGCACACAACACACCACTTCTTCCTCTCCGCTTTCCCTTTCTGTCCTGGCAGCAGTCCTCAGGGCATCCACCCTCAGCACCACACTGATGCAGTTTAGCTGCTATTTAAATTGACAAGTTTTCAATCGCCACCCATGGATACATGGTGTTGACATTTTGCTTTTAGGTCATATAGACTATATATATTATGTATTAACTAGCTTAAATTCTTAGAGCAGTTTTAGGTTCCTAGTTCAATTAAGGGAAAAGTACAGCTATTTCCCTGTACCCACTTCTTAACAATGGCCACCCCCTTTGATTATCTGTATCTGCCATCACAGTCACATGTTGGTCACAATTGGGCAGCCCCTGCTGACACACCATTGTCACTCAGAGCTTAGTTTACAAAAGGCCTCCCCTGGACGCTGTCTGTTCTGTGGTTTGGACAAATGTCCAGTGGCACCCGTCTACCACTGTGGCATCCTGCAGAGCAGACTCACTGCCTTGAAGGTCCTCTGTGCTGTCTCTTCATCCTCTCTCCCATCCCTGAAAACCACTGATCTTTTTACTATCTCCATACTTTTGCCTTTTGCAGAATGTCATACCTTTGCAATTATAGTATGTAACCTTTTCAGACTGGCTTCACAGTAAGCGCTTAAGGTCACTGCATGTTTTACTCTGTCTTGATAGTTAATTTTTTAAAGCACTGAATAATCTATTATCTGATGAACTACCTTTGATCTGTTTATCTCTCGAAGGACATCTTGACCATGTCTATATTTTGACTACGGTGCAAAAGATGTTATGCTTTCAAAGAGAGTTGCCTGTGTGGTATCTTCTTTAAATGAAAGCTTTTGCAGAAATAAAAATGGGGCAGAGCTAAGGGCTTTGCAGATATCAAGGAGACAGTGAGGAGGAGTTGGGACAGTAGAGGGCCACTGGGTCCACTGGGGTCCAGGTCTTTTGTGCTCATCTCTTACTTCACCTGCAGTGGATTTGGGGCCCTATTCAGGGAGTTGGTCTGTTCCGTCATGGATTACTCCCAAGTAGTCACGGAGAATAGATGAACCACGCACACTCACTCTGCCATGGCACGGGGTTTGCGCATCAGCATTTTCTATATGTGTGAATTTAAGCAAATTTCTTAATCTCTCTGAACTGCATTTTTCTCTTCTAAAAGAGGGTTCAATAATACCTTATTGGTAATGTGTATTTTTCTGCTATAGAAAAAGTGACCAGTGAGTGATTGTACTTCTTTATGGAACTGAGGGCTTTCTAACTCATTGCTAGACCTGAATTTACTACTTTCTAACATGTTATCACAACTTACAAGTACTTGCAGTTCTGCATGGAACTTATCGTTTTCTAAGTCATTGCTATAGTTTAAAATCCTGAGATGTTAACTGGTTGTTCCCGTGAAATATGTTTATCTGACTTGATGGATCATCAGTGCTGGGATAGCACCGGGCATGCAAGGGGCGCTTAACAAGTAGCTGTTAAATGAATGAACAGAGTTCCCAAGTGTTGTCGTAGAAGCAGCTCCATTCCTTTAGCTGTATTTCGGGAAAACAGAATTGTAACAAGTCATGTTGGTCTGGTAATCAAAGACCACTATTGGCAAGTCAATTAGTCATCTCTGGGTTCCTTCTGTCAATAAGTATATTGAATCGGGATACCGCTCTGCTGCAGGATTTCCTAGTTTATCTCCAACACACTCTGGCACCAGGTCCCTTTCCGTTGGGTACAGTGAGAGTGGTGATAAAACGTTTTGTCTAATCCATTTTTACTGTCATTGTGTTTGCTTTTCTTTCTCTTGTGACATGATTTTGGCAGTTGCAACCGGAAGGTCATCTGGCTAAAATACAACATGAAGATGAATGTAGACATGTGATCCTGACTTTCTTGAGGGACGTCGCCCATGTCTACTGCCTGTGCTCCATCTCTTACTGCCTTGAGTGTTTCTCGTGTGGGCATGTGCTCTAGGCTTTGGTTGCATGTGCAATGTGATTGTGTGAATGTAAAATACTTCGGTGTTGATGTGGGTTTCACAGTGGGAGCAGAGTGTCAGGGTGGGGGCCTGGGAATGGGCACATGGGTTCCTGAGGCCAGGTCAGGTCTGCTGGTGGACGCGGAGGCACAGGGTGTATGTGGTATAAGCTGAACTAATTTGTGCAGTGCTGACTTTGAGGCAGCCATGAGAGAAGTGCTGGTCTTTGGCCACAGGCATCTGAGGATGGCAGCTTGTCACCATGAGTGAAAATGCCTTGCTTCCATCCTGTTGATCTACCAAAGGGCTTCAACATGGCTGCAGCTTAAAAACCACTCCTTGAGGCAGAAGGAGAATAGGCAGGGTGTCTCCTGTAATCTCTGCTTCTCTGCTTATCTAAGTGCAGAGGCGGGGCCCTGTGCAACCCAGGGGATGATATCAGCAGTGTCCCTGGACTGGCTGCCACTTATCAGCTCTGAGAGGGAACTGGAAAAAATGTCAGGAGCAAGGCTCCCAAAAAGCATGCAAGGTTACCGCCAAGGACACGGTCCCCTGGGTAGGCCTCCTCAGCTCCTCTAAGGAGATTTCTTCCAGGATGCTGTGGGGCGCGTGCAGGACAGAGGGCCCCACGCTCAGGGGAAAGGGCAGGATTTGGTGCCAACCTGGGTACTTTGCAGGCAGGTAGGTTACTTTGATAGCTGGGCATGCCTTTCCATCCCAGCCCTGTGAGCTCAGGACGGGGTACTGGACGGAAAGGAGTCCATCCATTAATTTATTATGTATCTGTAGTGACAAGTGCTTTTCATGTGGCCTAACCTGCTGATGGTCAAGGTGGAGTTTTAGTATGAAATTATTTTAAGAGGTTGTCTTTCTAACAGAGAAAAATAAACAGAGGAATGTATGAAGAAGAAAACGAGCTTCTCCTTTCCTCTTTCTTCTTCTGGAAAATTTGATTTACAGTCTCCCTAAACTGCAGTGTGAGGCAGGGTTTTGCCACGACAGTGCGTGTGTCAGTTTAAGTAAGACATACTGCTTCCGCCTTTGGTCCTCTGCTGTATGAGGCAGTTTTGAATTCAAATTGGGCCTTTTAAATGTTCTCAAACTGCAGACATGGCTCTTTTCTCCCTTAACAAATGAGCAAAAGAAAGTTGACAATCTTGTTTATTAAGTATATTTATTTTGAAGAAATTTGCTCAGGCACTTTACATATTTTTGATTACTTTAGCGACACCCTGTCTCACGGAGGAATACAATTTGTTTGGGGAGGAGATAGACTTATTCCCATCTCTAATTATAGATGTCTGGTATTTTTATTTCAGTAGTCTGCTGTTTGCCTCACTTTCGAGTGCGGATCAGGTATCAAGAAGAAAGATGCCACCAGCAGCTCAAAGCCACTGACATGTGGGCGTAAGGCGGTGCCAGAGAAAATTCATCACACAGCTGCAAATTAGAAATTTGAGTGGTTCTTGAAAACAGTGCACCTGAAGTGAACACTCACTTGTGCAGCCTATTAGAAATTTGCACTTGGAATGTAGTGGGTGACAGCGTTAGAAATAATGTGCCCATGGCGACAGTTTATCACAGTCCTGTCCGTCCAGAGCTCCACCTAGCACTCCCAGAGTTCCACCTCAAAAATACTTTAGTTTTTAAAACTGTCAAATACCTAGCTCCCTTTAAAAGTTCAGTTTGAATCTTTTTTAAAAAGCCGTTGGAAGATTGGTTTTCCATAAAATTTCTGATATTTAAGGGAACCTTAAGGACCAAATGTATTCACAGTGTCACCTGCAGTGTTTGGCATGTTCCTTGTAATTGTGGCTTTGCAAGTTTGTTACCATCTCTGGATTCCTTAGGGCTCCTCCCCACCTTGGGTTCGTAGCCCAATTTGAATTCTGTCTGCTGGGGGTAGGGTGGATTCCAAGGGTCCCTGGGAAGGCTGAGATTGTGCACCGTTTCATGTTTCATTTAGAGTGGAAGAAACCTTTGCACCCTAGCATAGCTCCTGCACGTTGTCATTCTGAGAACGGGTTTCATGACACTGCTAGCGTTTTGCTCTTTTGAACAATTTTCATTGGCACTTTAAGGACCCACTGATAGCTCCATTCAGCTTTCCAGTTTGGTATCTTCTGTTTGAACCAGATCTGCTGGGAAGGGCCTTTGAATTCAAAGGCATTTGAGTTACTCCCTTGCCTGAAGATCCGCAAAACCTTGAAGACAATGATCTGTCAGCCCTGCCCATGTTTCCTGTTGATTAAAGTGGCCTGATAAGCATGATAATGTTAACCTATTTCCCTCTGGAACTAACCATAAGGCAAATAACAACCAGAAACCAAAACCAATCAAACCAAGCAACCTGTGCACACTTTTTTGTATCAGGTATCCAACTCAGGACCTTGTGCTTGCCAGCAGGCATTTGTGCTGCTCAGCTGTATTCCTGGCTAACCTCTGAATATTTGAAAAATGCAGTGTTGAGGACAATATTATATAGCCTTAAAACACAAAAGAATACATGAAGAGAGTTGATATTAAAATGTTCTCAATTCAGAAGGAACTGGATAGATTGTAAAACTCTGCTTTCCGTAACCTTTTAACCTGCTGCTGGGTTTGAGTAGGCCTGAATGTCATTTTGTTTTCAGAAAAGATCTCATAACGGCTAGTTTTATTCTCGAACGTAACAGATAAATGTTGTAAGTGAACACTTTGGATTTGGGGGTCACACGCACGCCACGTTAGAAAGCACAGACCGCATCAGTTCATTTATGCACTTGAGGGTGAACTCTTACGCTGGTGTATGACAGGCACACGCTTCACCCAGAAGTCTTGGTATTCCGGTGCGGGGTTCAGATTAATCACTGATTTTCCTGACCTGAGGGCAACCATGGGTAATATGCTCACGGACAGAGAGTAGAGCAGAGTGACCTTGGAATATGAAAGGTCCAAATGAGGGTCCAGTGTTGCTTCATAGAGAGTTTTCCTGTGCAAGCCAGCAAATTTTGCATTTGGAGTCATTTTATAAATATTGCTTGCACATCACGTGAGATGCAGCGTCTTTGTCTTGTTTCATGTGCACGTGGACCTACTGACCAGGACAAAGGTGGCCGTTCAGGGAAGAGTGGAGGAGTAGGTGATGTAGTGTGAAAAAGAAGAAGCCAAAGTGGGGATGCGGTGGCCTCCTTGGGGAGCACTTGGTGTGTGTGCTCTTAGTACCTAAGCAAGAAAAGCACAGACTGCACCGAGCTCTGAGAACTATATGGGCAACTTACTTATTTCTCCTGAAAGTGGAGAAAAGATAATGTTATCCATGCTGCTTCACTGCTATTTTTGGGTCATCAACAGTGCACTTGGACAGTGAGAGAGCTGAGAACCTATGCGTGTTTAAAAGGAAAACGTAAAATTATTCTGCCTTTTCGATCTCTAAAGGCAACACAATGAATTACAAGAATTAGAACAAATTAGAATTCAGCAAGGGTTATCTTGTAAAATAAATCTGTCAGTGATTTTCTCTTTACCAGGGATAGCTGATTAATATCTAGCAGTGCAATGTGGTCCCATTCATAGTGGCAGAAAACATGCAAAATACCTAAGGATTAAGGTAAGAGAATGGGTAGGACACAACAGGGGAAGACATAAAGTTTAGGTAAGTGATATTAAAGGAGATAGGAGGAAATGGAGGGTTTCCTGGGTTTGGGCAGTTGTAGATCTTTTTCCTATGTAGAGATTATGCCTAACACTTTCACACATGTGAGCCCTGTCCCCTTTATTCACACGTGGAGTGATTATCTGAGTCTGCCCCTCAACAGAGTGAGAGCGTTTTCCTCCCATTTCATGCTTCCCCTCCTCCTGCTCTCTGCCCTCTGCCTCTCTGCTTTCTGCAATGGTTTCCATCTAGAAGTCCCACAGGAGTTTCCTGCACTCATGAGAAGGCTTTGGGAAGGGGTTCAGCCTTGGGGACTAAACAGCTGACTTGCTTTTGGGAGGTGGCATCTTCTTGGAAGATGAAGGTCCCTGGGGGTCTGACCCGGAAACATAAATCTTTCTCCCTGTCTCTGCCCTTCTTTGCTTCCTGGCCATCAGGACAGGAGCAGCCTCTCTCCTCTCCTTGGGCCCTCCCACTGTGGCCTTTCTGGCTTTCAGTGTGCTGAGCAGAGAATGAAGCTTCTGAAACCATGAGCCCAAACCAACCTCTCCTCCTTTCATTTGTGAGTGTTGGGTATTTGTCCCAGCAATGAGGAAAGTGACCAAGTGGACACCCAAGGTCATTGCTGTGGGACTCTTACAGCAGATCCCCGTGGTCAGTATTCTGCCCAAACCATGCCTTTCCACCTCTGGGACTTTATATTCTGTTTCCAAATCTAAACAACGACTATGGCACCACCTCTTAGGGTGAATGTGAAAAGCAAATGTGCTAACATGCAAAAATAGCATAGAGTAGCATCTGCTGCAGAGTGAGAACCTAACAAATGTAGGTTATTCTCTTCCAGAGATTCAGGTCCCTGTTGTCGTTCGATACTTGCTTGCTGCTTAACAGTTGTTTAGGCATGTGTGTTTACCGGGGTGACTTATCCTACCTTCCCTCCCACTTCTTGCAGTGGTACATATTATGAATGAATTTGCATGATCTTTCGCATATCTGAAAACTTAATTCAGTACTGGCTGTGCAGTAAAGGATGCTGGGTTCAAAATCAAAATAGTTTCTCCTTCAGAATTTTCAAAGCATGACTCTGTTGTCTTTGTCTTTTATCCAGTGTGGATAGTGAGGAATGGAGTGAGAAGCAGGTTGCTGATCTTGGTAGAGAATATTTTCTTGGCCTCGTTTAGGTAGCTCTTCATGTTTTCCTTGTAGAATTTTACTTCTGTATGTGCAGGTTTTGCATGCAGTCTGGTGGCATATTGTTACCTGAAGTGTATCTTTTCGTACACATTTAACCCTCTCCCACCCTCCTTCCCTGCCCCCTCTCTCCTTTCCTTTCTCTATTTCTTTCCTCTTCTTTTTCCTCCTATTCTCCTTTACCTCCTTCTTTTTCTTGTCTTTCTTCTCCTTTTCTTCCTCCTCTTCAACTCTTCTTCCTCTTTCTTTTCCTTGTTCTTGTCCTTCTATTCTTCCTGTATTTCCTCCCATTTGTTACCTTGATTCTTCTTCTCTGAACTTTTATCCAGTGGGTCCTGGAAGTTGCATATGTCTCCTGGTCTGTCTTCCAGCTTCCAGCATGTCAATTTGACATTTGTCTGTATTCAGTCTGCAATTTAACCCATGGACTTCTAATTTTATTTAATTGTCACTCTTATTATGTGATCGTGGGATGTGTTGTCTTCCATTGCCTCTGTTTTCTTTTCCTTATACAGCATGATACCTTAAGCCTGTAAAGACATTAAGTGTACTACACTTAGAACTTCATACTTGGTGCATTAGCTCTGTTTCCTCTGATGTCAGCTCTTCAGTGTCTTTTTATATTGATGTTGGTGTTCCCCAAATTCTCCACATAGGGATCTCCTGGAGAGCCTGGATCTACCAGTGGTGCAGTTTTGCTTTCTCTAACATTGGTGTTCATGGACTGAGGCTGATGAAGTTGGGTCCATGTCAAGTTCTGGTTTTCTGGTGTCTCTGGCCTGCCAGCAGCCCTTGGGTTCCCACCCTGCTTTCTGGGCCCAAGTACTGGCATGGCACATAGACAGTCGGTGCTTCTGATACTCGACATGGATGGAGTGTGCATGGTAGGCAGCCCTGTTCAGTGGTTCTAAGCAGACCTCTGTAGCTGCTGTACTCTGTGCTGACTGAATAAAGTTGCCTCTGGACTAGGAGCAGCCCTGGAGGCTCTGCCTCACTTCCTGGCCACCTGTGCAGCTCACCATCCAGGTTGGGCTTCTCAGTGAGATAAGCGAATTTCCATGCAGATTTCCAGGGAATCCTGTGAACTTCTGACCAACATAGCACTTTCTTCTTGTCTTCTAGCACTTTTGTGGACTTTATTTCTCCATGTGTCTGTCCTTCCTGTCATTTTTAGGATTTGTGGATGGATGAAGAGCAGGTCATGTGCTCAGATGGCTGTTGTGGTGTCCCCCACACTAGGCCTCTGCAGCATGACAAAGGTGCACAAGGACCCTCCCCCCATGGGGTGGCTTCTACATAAAATTCAGGGCCTCAGTTAGATTTGCCTTTCCAGTAAACAGTGAATAATTGTGTTAGTATAAATCAGATTTATATTTATGCTAAAAGCCTTTTTCTTTGCAATTTACATTGCACCTGGAAAAAAAAAGTAGTTGTTTATCTGGAATTCAAATTCAATTGCAAATCTTGTATTTATTTGTGTTTTCTCTAAATCTGGCAGCCATACACAGGGACAAGTGTGGAACAGATGCCAGGCTGACTGCAGAGGCCCCGGTGTGGTAGGAGGTGGGGCCAGAGGAGGAGGCCCACGCCTCCAGGTGCCTGCAGCATAGCAGCTCCATGGGAGTTGCCGTCCTGTAGTTAGCCATAGGAAGCCCTTGTTCAGGACAATGGCAGACCTGGGATGGGTCCCGCTTCTTCCTGAGGTTACCTTTCAACTCACCTCTGTGTACTTCCCACATCGTGTTCAACTGGGGATGAGTTTCCAATGATGAATCTCCCGATAATCACAATAAATAACACTTCTAATGTGCTGCCCTTAAGCCTACTGAGATACTTCTGGTGCTTGGATTACACCATAGCATAATTCTTCTGTGGCCTCATTAAAGTTGCTATTTAATTACACTCCATTTAATTTCACGAACCTCACAAATGCTGGATGGTGGCGATGACGGTGACAGCTAGCATGATAGTTGTTTGCTTATAGCCTTGCAGTGCCACACTCAATGAGAACCAGGATGCTGAAGTAGAGAGATCACGTCTGGAATTTTTATATGGTCCTGACCATGGGCAGCCAGTGAAAAAACGTTAGCAGCTAATCATTGTTGCCATCTTTGTCAAATGTTAGTAAGAACTGGAGACACAGCTCTGGCATTTGTTTAACAGAAGAGCAGGAGTGTATCTCTTTGCTTTCATCTTGGGGAAGAAGTTCTTTAAAAGATTGCCTACATGTTCAAGGTTTAGGGTTGGCAGTCAACTCCTTTTTGCTTTGGAAAATTCTTGGCTGTCATCAATTCATTTCTCCTTCCTTTGCTGTTGTCAGGTGACACGATTTGATTTGTCACTTTCCAAGGCCCATGCTTAGAGAATATAACCCAACAAATAAAAAATGCACTCCCAACAGAGGTCAGATGGGAGTTGCTTCACTCCATTTGTTTATGCATGTATTGGCCTCGTTGACTGTATCAGGCAGAAAAAGACAATTGATCCTAATATTATCTGTCTTTAATAGATTTTTTAAAATAACACGTAATCATTGTGTGTATTTATGGAGTTCAGTGCTGTTCGATACACTAATCGAATGTGTCACAATCAAATCAAATTAATTAGCACTTCCACCCTCGACACAGTTTTTATTTGTGTTTGGAACCTTTGTACTGTTTTTTAGTTATTCATAACACGTGAGCTAAGTTGTTGTGAACTGTAGTCCTCCCACCATGTTGCAGAATACTAGCACTTATTCTTCTTATCTGGCCGCATTTTATCCGCTGTGCATTTGACTTTCCTCCCCTCTACCCTTCCCAGCCTCTGTTGACCACTATTCTGGTATTTATGTGTATATGAACTGTTTTGGTTACTTTTCTCTTGTGGCTGGGACAAAGTACCTGACACCCCAAATTAGGTACGTGATGCTCAAATTTAGTTCACAGTTTGTGGAGGTTTCAGTCCATGCTAGGCTGGGTCCAAGGCAGAAGGGCAGCAGTTCACGGCAGTGGAAGACAGCAAAAGCAACAAAAGTCAAAAGGTAGGAGCATGAGAGAAGACTGCTTCTGTCCCTTATGCTTTATATAGGTTACTCACTGGAGGGTGATTGTAGCACTCACACTCATAGTCCCAGCACTGGACATTAAATCAATCGCAAACTCTAGAAGTGTGCACTATTTACTGCATAAGGCTTTGAGGTAATATCTAGACATAAACCATACCATCAAATAAACTATTTTTAGCTCCCACATCTGAGTAGGATACTTTCTATATCTGGCTTGTTTCATTCAACATGGTTAGTACTTTTAACAATGTTGCTGCAAACAACAAGATTTTAGTCTTTTTGATGATTCAGTAATATTCCTCTGGGTGCACATATGTGTCACCTTTTCTGTATCTGTTTACCTGCCTATGGGCATTATATTTGATTCCTTGTTTTGGCTTTTGCAAATAGTGTTCTGGTAAACAGAGAGGGGCAGGCATCTCTTCCATATATCGATTTCTTTTTCTTTTGGCACATACTCAGTAGCAGGACAACTGGAGTATATGGTAGTTTCTTTTTTAATTCTTTGCTTAATTTCTTTAGAGCTACTTTTTCTTTCTCCAAAAGGATTTACATATTGTTTTAACTGCACATATTTTATGAGTTAAGCTATTTCCATATTTGAATGTGGTTTGCTTTTGTATGTGTAGTACCTTTTGGTATATAAAAATATGTAAATCAGGGGCATTTCTAGAATATATCAGATAGCAAAAGAGGTGGCCAGAAAATAAACTCAGAACTCTTATTATAGGGTCTTCATATAACTTTAATTGGATAGTCATTTACCCCTGTGCTTACACATTCTTGTCATGGTGTGCTTATTTTTGATGCATGGTATGTTATCTGTTGAGGTGATGCCTACCTTTTTATTTATAAAGCCAGAGCTTGTTCAGGCTTTCATTAGGGTAGTGTTTTGCTGTGCTTATATGCATTTGTCTCCCTCAAGAGCTCTATGGTTAGATATGTCTCCCTTTTGAACATGGCTGGAAACTAGGTCCTGGATAGGTAGGTGATTTTTAAGGATACATCTAGGAATATTGGCCTTAGTGAGAAATTGATAGCTGAGAGAAAAGAGCAGAAGTTGAGAGCCATATTTGTGGACAGAGGCTGTGAAGGCAAGATGAATAAGAGATGGAGAGACTCGAAAGAGAGAAAACAAACATAATGAGAGAGAAAAGAAAGTAATGATGAGGGAAAAAGGGGGAGAGGAGAATGTGGATCCAGAAGGTGAAAATTCAGTGACATTAAATGCCATTGTGATGGTTGATCCTGATTTTTAACTAGATTGGTTAGAGAACCACCCAGGAGATTACTCCTGAGTGTCTGGGTGGGTCGTAGAGGCACGACCTTGGGGACATTCTGGTTCCAGCCACTTCTGCTCTGACATTCTTCCCTCCTCTCTGCTTGTGACCACCATAAAGTATCAGTTTTGCTCCCCGAGGCCCTTTACCATGCTGTTCCTGCCTTGGAGCCAACAAATCATGGACTGAACTCTCGGAAACCATGAGCCAACCCTTTCTTCCTTAGAGTTGCTGGTGCTTGGGTATTTTGTCTTAGTAATGAGAAAGCCAACAAATGCAACCATCAGTAGGCACTCTGTTCATAATGCAAGCACTTGTGAATGTAAATCCATGATGCAGGAGTTTCACACAGTATTTAACATAAGAGGGTCACAACAAGAGAAAAACATGAATAGTCTTTGGGGTTTTGGTGTAAGTTACTATGTGCTCCTCAGGAATTTTTTTTAACTCATGAATTTTAAAAAGCTGATGGAGAGAGAGAAAGGAATGGAGCTTCATTCAATTTCTTAGAATGAATATCAGAAAGGCCCATCTGTGTAAGATGAAAGTCTCTCATAGATATTCTGAGTGTAATGCCCTTTCCCCACCATCTCCCAGTTTGGCCATCACAGTTTGTAGGACTTGGAGTTGACTTCCCACTGACCAGCACTGACAGGGACACATTCTACACTGTGATCTGGACCAAAATAAATCAACAGATAGGTCGGCATCAGGAACCCACAGAAGTTTCCAGACTCTGACCTTCGAGCCCAGTTCATTCAGAAGTGAAATGGCCTGTATTACACCTGCTGTGTGCTTTTCACTGCATCCTCTAGGTGTCCGTGGTCAGGACAGGATTGTTCATCACTAACAGTTAATAAACTCTGCATGTCCAAGTGTCTACAACTCTAAATTTTACCTGATATAATTCCTCCCTGTCTGGACCTGGGCTGAGGGTGGAAAATGAGAACAGAGTGGAGCGGTGAAGACTGTGGTCTGATTTACAGGGCTCTCCTCATGTCAGTCTGTTCCTGGGAGGCACATGAGTTATGAGGCTCCAGACCTCACAAGCCCATGGCTCCCACCCCCGCAGGCTCGAGGACCACTCATTCTGCACATCCTCCAGCTGAAAGGCAATAGGAACAGATTTGCGATGTACAGTTTTCCTGATTAATTGAAGAACACACATGGCTTATACATACTCAGATAGCAGGGTTACCACCTAGGAACGCGAGCCTAATTGACTAAATAAATAACGCTCAGGTTTCCTCGTATGCAGCCTTTCCTTTATTGAATTATTAATGCCAGGGCCCCTCTAGATCGGCAGCAGCTAATGACTGGTTTGTCTCCGGTGGTGACTGTCCTCTAGTCAGCTGTAAATTGTCCTGATGACTTACTTTGCTAACTCGCAGGGTATGCTTCTGGCTCCATTTTCAGAACAGCTTTGGATTCAAGAGTGTCTTAACATTAAACTATTTTCAGCATTGTATTTTTTTTTCATAAGAAACAAAAACTACATTTGGTTGTTTTCCAATAGTCTAGACCAAAGTTTCCTCCCCCGAAGAACTTTGGCAATGTCTAGCAGCAGGTTTAGCTGTCACAGCTGGTGGACATGTGTGCTCTTGGTGTCCAACGAGTAGAGATCAGGGACACCAGTCAGTGTCCTTTGATGCACACAGCAGGCCCCCACCTTGAGAAGTACATTGTTCCAGATGTCAGTAATGCTACAGTGGAGAGCCCTAGCTTACACAGTTTAGAAAGGAGGAAAAGAGAAAGAAAACATTTATTATGGGGCTTCTTGGGTATGTCATTCATTTGTTAGGCAAATGGTACCTTACAAGCTCCCATCATGCACTGCACTGGTGGTGCACATCATGGTGTGCAGGGATGTCCATGTCCTCAGCCCTCGGGGGCATCCTCCCATCATCCTCTGGTAGAGGTGGCCCTAGCCTCAGAGTGGCTGTCCCGATTGCTCCCAGCCTGGCTGCTCCTCCAGGTAAGTGGGTTCTATTAATGGCTTGTGGTGGAGACATGAAGCAAAGACAGGCTGAGCATCCCTGATGGGAAATGCTTGTGGCCAGAAGGATTTCAGATTCTGGAGTTGCATTTTTAATTTGGATGTCAGTATATGCATAGTGAGATATCTTGGGTGGGGCCCAGTGTTATATATGAAATTCATATATGGTTCACATATATCTTAAAAATGTAGCCTCAAGGTCCTTTGGTGTGTGTGGTTTGTGACTGGGACTTGCCTCGTGAGGACAGCTCTGGGGTTTTCCATCTGTGGCATCATGCGTGGTGGCACGAAAAATGCTTTGGACTATTTTAGCTTTTTGGATTAAAAACATGGACAGCTATTTTGAAGATAACAAGATATATTATGGTAGCCATTGCTGATTTCCTGTTATCTTGTTTTGAAGTCCTATATTGCTTTCACTGCTTTATTTTGATTGGTTTTATTCTGTTCTCTTTTATTTGATTTTATTATGTCTGATGGTATGGGTAGCTACTTTTAAGATAACAAGAGGCATGATGGTAGCCATTGTTGATTTTCTACTATCTTGTTTTGAAGTCCTGTATCACTTTCACTATTTTGTTTTGATTGGCTTTATTCTGTTTTATTTTGTTTGGTTTTATTCTCTTAAAAAAAAAAAAGAGAGAAATAATCAAGCTATTCCAGAAGAGGGATTCTATCCTTTACAACAAATGCCACCATTCCTATGGAGCTAAAACTGCTTCCATTTTCTTTGATTGAAGAAAACAAGTGCAGGGTACATGATATTTTTTTTTCCTCACACAACATTTTTGCAAGGCTCCCGTTGCTATGGATGCAGAGACTGAGGCTCAGGAATTGAAACCATGAGTTTGTCCCACTGCCCATGGCTCTAACTACAGAGTAGCTCTGGGATTTTTAATGATAATGGGTATTTTTATTATGATTTTTAAAAAAGTAATAGCAAAAAGCCATTAAGAAACATATCAACTGAAGCGATGAACATACATTTAGAAAATGATAAGCATTGTTATTCGGAAGCTAAGATGACGGGTGCGCTGAGCCAGGTTTTCTGGAGCGGCAGAGACTGGATGCTTTGCGCTCATTCTGGGTTGGTGGGAAACCTGAGCCCTTAGAGCCTTCTGCCTCAGGGCAGCTTCTTTCCTAGGCGCCCCCTCATGCCTGGCATAGAAGCCTCCACCTCCATAATCTTTTATCAGGAAATACAAAAGAGTGAAGAGTAGGCAAAGCTGCTCAGCATTCCTCATCCTTAACGAATGTGAGTGATCAAACGTTTTTCTTCTGTCAGATTGGCAAAGGTTGAAAATTTAAAACTAAGACACCACCACCGCCACCAAAAAAAGAAAAAAAAAACCAGTTACCAGAATGGCTAACATTTGATATGTAATTCTCTGTCACCACTAACTGACCTGGTGACTCTTATGCTAGAAACTTACCCTGGATGTAAGTCCACCTCATCACACAATGTAGATGTTCATTGCTTTAAAAATTTTCAATCCTGGGAAAAATCCCTAAATGTCCACATGCGGGAAGTTGTTTAAATAAAGTAACGAGTAGTGTATGGCACTTTGTAAGAAGGGGCTTAATCTATTTTCACAGACCTGACACATCGGAGGAGGTGGACTGTGTGAATGTGGCCGGTTACAGGTCTGCGTCTTCAGCCAGGCATCTCTCTTTTGGGCTGTAATTACAAGCAAATATTTGAGAGAACAAATACCAAGCTATTCCATTAGCTGCCTATGGAAATGGAGCAGAATCTTGGGGGTGGAAGGGAGGTTTTCTTTTCACTTTATATGATTGATGTGTTTAAAGATCATGGCCATATGTTAGTTTAAAATGGAGAAAATTAATTGAAAACCCATTTATTGAGCACCTGTTGTTGGGTGCTGTCCTCAGTACTGATAGCACAAGCAGGAGTCAGACATTTTTCCTGCTATCAAGTAGTGAAACTTTGACACATCTTGACCCATTTTCTAATTTGGGTTCTGAGTTACTTTGTTACTCAGGACAATTAAGTTGAATAGATATAATATCATTTGGGACTGTACAAGTGAATTATTCTTGCATATTTCTAAATGCATTTAAATATTATGAAATGGAAAATTAATGCCATTTTAAAAGCTGTGTTTTCATTAAAACTTGCTCCTTATGTGCTGGTTTGGAACACATTTGAGTGGGTGCTCCTGCCAATTGTCACGATGGATGACCAGGGAGGACTGAGAAGGATGAGATCATGGTTTTTGGAAGTCCAGTTGAGGAAGAAGACGTCGAGCAACTGAAACTGAGATACGGGATGTGGAGATTTCCAGCTTTGTCCCCAAAGGCCTGAGACAGCCTGATGCTTAGAAGTCCACATGAGGATAGGAAGGGCCGGTGGCACAAGAATGGGGTGGGATCCCAGCTCATCAGGTTTCAGCTCATCAGGGCAGCAGAAGACTCGCCCTGAAAATGGACCAGTGTCCCACGCCTTCCTGGGCAAAGGCAGCAGTGTGGGCAGGGTCGGGGAGCTGGGAAAGTCCACTGCGTCTCCGTGTGCAGAGGGGAATCGGAGGCTCCCACCTGCAAGGGGAAAACGGTTCCATTCTGAGACGATGAGCAAAAGCTGGGAAGCTTGACACAGAAAGCCATGAATTCTGCGGCAACTTGCACACAGTAGGGACTCCTTTCCCAGTTTCTCAGTGAATGGGTAAGTCGTTTAAATGTGTGTAGACTCTTTCCCATGAATCCCAAACTTTCTAATCATCTTTAAGAACTGTGCTTCTCCGATGTGCCCATTTACTCCTTGGTGTTTTTCAAGCCCAATTCTTGCTTCTTGGCAGAAGGTTCTCTCCTTCCTTTGATCTGTGTTTCTCACAGCTGGTGTCGACTCCTTTCCCAGAATTCTTTGTTCCGGCGGGTGTCTTGGTTTAAGCTAGGCGTCGTGGTGAGCTAAACTGTTGGCGTGCAGTGTGCACTCCAGGCCCAGCAGGTGTGCAGGGTGGCATTTCTTGAGATGCTCTGACCTGGCCCATGATCCTTTTGGCTCAGTGACTCACCTGAGAGTTGGGATGTTCCTGTCGCACTGTTCTTGCCACTTGCTGAAGCAGTTCTGCAAGTCCTCTTTCAGTGGCACCAAAAATGCACTGAGTGCAAAGAAGTGGCTACTAATTAGGAACTGACCAAATAAACGATGCTGCCCAACTCACACACATGTTATGCAGTTTAAAAAACTTTACAGGTTTTTACTTTATATGAATGGTAATGTATCTTATGTAAATCTTATTCAATTAATTCCATATAAACTTATTTATTTAAATTGAACCCAGGACCTTCACACTAAGCTACACCACTACCCTCTTTTAAAATTTGTGATACAGTATTGCTAAGTCGGTAAGTAAATTATCCAGTTGGGCTTTAACTTGCAGTCCTCCTGCCTCAGCCTCTCCAATATGCAGCACCTCACATAGCTAAGTTTGGTTTAATTTATGTTTTTTTCCAAAAGTAATTATGAATAAACAAGAAATGTACCAAAATGATCATTCTGATTATGTAGTGGTGTAGAGTTATGAATGATTTAAGTAAACCCATGAGGGCATTAAGAAAAATCTGAAAGTGAACAAAAATTATTATGCAGCTTTCTTGGGCTGCAAGGCTGTCCCTTCCAGCCCTCCTGCACCCTGGGGACCTGCCGTTAGTTCTGCTTGGTGGCCACCCCAGGCTGAGGGGAGGGCTCTTCTGAGGGTGGGGAGCTGCATAGTAAAGAAGATGACCCAGCTCCACAGAAGGAACTGTGCTCTTTGGGACAGAGCGGGAACTTCTTCCTTACCATATTCTTGCAGCACAGATTGATTTCCACAGGTGCAGTGTGGGCGGGGGTGCCCTAGAAGAACAAAAATCAAAGCAGAAAAATCTTCCAGAGCACCAGACAATGTCTTTGCTCTGCCTCCAAGGGTCAATAGGCAGATGGGAGAAAAACAAAAGCAAAAACAAAACCAGGCACCGCCAAGCTTTTACAGAATCTCATAGGATCAGTGCCTTTGGGAAATGTATGGCTTGCTGTTTTATATTTTGAGAGACAAAAACCACGACTTGATAATTTTTAATTAGAAAAACATATAGCCTTGTTCTTAATAGCTTGCTTAGAGATACTACACTGTGAGTAGCATCCAGTCATGTTACTGGAGTAGCAGGCCGTTCCTCTTTCTATGTTTCTGCATTCTTCCTCCCAGCAGTAGTGGATATAAAGGCTCCATGCAGCACACTTAATTCTGAGTAAATGAGTTTGCTCGTAACAGTTCCATTCAGCAAGGTATTTAGTGAATCTTGTGAGAGGGGTTGCATACAGACTGATGGGTTGAGAAGACTGTGCATAGCACCAGTTATTTAATGCAGTAAGTGCTGGTTTATAAAACTTAGTTTATAATGCATTTTTTGGATATTTTAAAGTCTCTTTCTTATGTATGTTTTTAGTCTAACCTATATGACAAGTTAATTTGGCAACCATCTTTTTGAATTCGCCAAAGGCCTATCTAGTCCTGATTTGAGGACTCCTGTGCTTCCCTCCATTGGCACGAAGAGTTTCTGGTCTTCTTGGTGGATTCTGGTTAGTGGGGAGGGGCCGCACCATCATTTCCCTGATCGACTCAGCCAGTTGGAAGCTGGGGCTGAGGCTGGGACGTTCTGTGACAGGCAGTGTTACCCTTACCTTTGCATTTACTGTGCTGTCTCCGTCTCAGAGCCCCGCAGCACAGAGGGAGCAGTGACCCGGATTTTACACATGCAGCTCGCACAGGGTGGCTGAGAGCTCAGGGTGTATACTAGCACTGGACAGAGTTAGGTTGGAATCTAGTTTTGCCCCTTTAAGCTGAGCTGAAGCCCTGGCCATGACACCACATTGATGGCCAGGTCATTTGTGGTGCAAACTGTGAGCACAATGATTTTGCAGCTCCTGAAATGTCTCTCCTTGTGTCTACCAGGGTCATGCAGCCTGGGGAAATGGCCGGACCTTGCAAGGATGGCATTGACTGTCTGCAGAACCCAGGCTACCACCTTCTGAGTGATTGCCTGCTCCTTGTCGTCATTACCTGCTTTGAAATAGTGATTTTCGTAACGTGCTCATCCTAAGAGTTGCCATTTCCGAGAGTTTACCATGTGCAGACATTGGGGGACCCCTTCACATGTCTTCTTTAGCTCTCTCTCACCCCTGTTTGCAAAGCAAGACAAGTGGCTGGCCCAGAGTTACCCACATGGTAATTTCCAGAATCAGAATTTTTTCCGGCTCAAAGCTGTCTTTCTTGACGATTGGTGCCTCAGGATTTACATAAAAATGTGCCAGCTCCTCAGGGTTTTTACAAAGTACTTGCAGGGCACACTGCAGCATGAAGCCTGCTTTGGACCTGGCATGGAGGACTTTCCCACCTTTGTAACCTGGAGGAATAAAAATCATGAACAAAACGGGCCTCTGGCCTGCCCTGCTCCTCATCCTCAGCACTTTAAAGATTCCCACTGATAGCCCAGAAGGGGGGAGTGGACAGCATCCAGTGGATGTCCACATAATGACCTCGAGCAAATTAAGAGTCTCTCTGGCCTCATTTTCCTTGAATGAGAACATGGCAAGGCCTGACATCACATTGCTTTAGTCGTTGTTGCTGTAGTTTAAATGTGAGGGAGTTTCCCACAGTGCGTGTGCGGGATACTTGATCCCAGGTAGTACTCTTGGGTGGTACTGGGCTCTTGCAGGAGGTGGGGTCCACTAGGAAGTCCCAAGGACTCTTGGCCATGACCTTGAGTGAGTTGCGGGACACTAACCCCTTCTTGTCTCCCTCTGTGTTGGCTCCTGGTGTGAGCACATTGTTCAGCAACATACTGTCCCTGTGATGTTCCATCCTGCCAAAGGCTCCAAACAGTGGAGCCACCAAATATTGAGCTGGAACCTCTGGAACCCTGGGCCAAAATAAACCTTTTCCTTTCAACATTAATTGCCCCAGGTGCTTTGTTATAGTATCAGGAAGCTGACTAACATGGTTGCTTAATGAATGTTGGTGAATTTTTTGCAAAAGCAAATGTTAGCTTTTTCTCTCTGGCCACCTTCCCTACCCGCCCTCAGTAAATATTACATGTAACTAAAATCTTCTCTTAAATGCTACTTTTTTGCCAAATGCCCTTGTCATAAAGGATACCTTATTGCTAGTCTTAACCCTTACCCATCTAAAAATTTTAGAGGGGGACGTCAGAAAAATTAGCTTCTTAAAGCAGGTGAAAATAGAAGTTGATAGAAAATTCCAGAGAACAGTGTGGCAGTATGTAGAAGAACTTTAAATATTTATGACTCCAGTCACTTAGTGATTCATCTTCTAAAATTTGTCTAAGGAAATAATCAAAAAGATTTATGAAGTAAGATGTTTGTCTTGTGTTGTGATGAAGTAATTGGAAACCACAAATCTTCCCATAACTAGAGATTGATTATCCACCTTTTGATGGATATTTATGTAGTCATTTAAACAAACTTTTTAATTAATATTCAAGGATTTAGGTAAAAATAAGAATACCTGAAATTTCATATGATAAAAATATATCTATATTCATAAAAATATAAAGGTAGAGCATACTCTCAAATGTAACCTGAAAGCATTTATGAGCCCCCACAAAAGTATTCTTTGCTACTATTTGCTTTTTATTTTATTTTT
>PVJX010023511.1:0-29188 GCA_004027295.1 Dolichotis patagonum | reverse complement strand
AACTGATCCAGTTTCCACTCTTTCTCCATAAGCAATCTTGGCCTCTTTGAAGTAGCACTAAAGTTTATGTTTCCCATATAACCAATCAAGCCAATGTAGGCTCAGGTAGCCATCAACCCTTTTTTCATCAGGTATCTCACATCACATGCTAATCAATTTATAAATATGGGATCCTATATATAACAGGTAACATAGAATACCTGTACCAGCCAGGAAATCATAGAAACCCCACTTGCTTACTGAAGCAAGTTTTCATTCAGCAATGTGTACTCTTTATCCAAGTTTAGAAACGAGTGACTTAGAAACAGTAAGAATTTACATAGCAATTTAATAATAAGTAATGAAATTAAATGTCCCTGTGCAGTCCCTGGAAGCACTCCAATCAGACGTTTACAGTTTAGCCTCCATTGTCGTCCAAAGGCATCACATTCTGCATGCACAGTGAAGACCATCCGACAAATAAAATCTGCACAGTCCTGGTGAACAGCACTGCTTCTTTGTAAATCAGAAAGGACAGGTGGCATCTCTAATCCTCATGACTTCAAAGAAGGTTAACATCCTACATTTGATAAACTGGTCTCAACCTCTTAACTGAACTAGGCTACTCCCAGAACGGGTTCAATGGAATATGTTTGGATACATTCCTTTTTTTCGTTCTTACTCATCTTTTCTTTTATCCATTTTTACTTTCTATCCACATAAATTCTAACTCAAATTTTCTTTTGGCAACAATCAACTAGTTTCTTGTCTGTGAAGCTTTTTGTGAAGTTTTAAGTGGGAGAAATGAAGGAAACAGAGATGCACCAGAAGAGAATAAAACTTACATTAAGTCAAAATCATCTGAAAGATGAAAGAAAGCTTATCAAAATGTGTCTCTGTTGACTTAAGCAGAGCTTCCAATTATACACATGCCAAAAAATCTCACTGTTTGAAGGAGTCTGGGAAGACTGACCCTTAGCAATAAGATGGGAGATTTTGGCTGTCATCAGGTCTCTGGGGAGCTCCCAGGCAGGAAGGGGACTGCCAAACAGCATTTAGATGGGAAATTGTCTAAACATTCTGAATAGAGACTTCCATGTGATCCCAATTAAGCCTTAATCTCCACTTCTTCACACTACTGTTGTTAAACTGATTATATATATATATATGAATATATTTATAAACATATATTTTTATATATAAATATATATAATTATATAATTATAATTTATAATATATATATATATATATATTCCTGTTCAAGGAGACACTTTAGTGTGTCCCACGGATAAATAACAATAAATTCATTTCTGTCAGTATGTCTGTTGCCAGTAATTCACAGGTCTTCAACACTCAGACCTGAGTTGTCAGAGGAAAACTTCCTTCCCTACACTAGCCAGCTGGGTGATTGCAGTGAAGTTTGATGATATATACCACTTCTGTCCATGAGATGATAGTCAAATGCATGATTTACAAAGAAACATAAATTAAGAGTTTCATAGTTTCCAAAAGCAAATAATTATTTCTTTGTCTCACAGTTTTGAAGAATAGCTTATTATAGACCTATCTCCTCTAAGATAGGTATCTTTGGCATCACCAGGACTCAGGATAAATTTCTTACCATCATATAAACAGATTAAATAATAGTCTTCATTGGTCACCAGTTAAGAAGGTACTTTGCCATTCTTCCCCTGCTGTCCTTGTGGGTTTGTGTGCCATTATCCAAGTCAGTGCCGGTTGCATCTGAAGACCTTGAGCACATGGGAAGCTTCGGTCCTCCATTCACTGGGATGAGACTGAAGAAGTCACTTGTACTGTAGAATACTGAGCTTTGGTTTTTACAGTTAGATATAAAATTTTGAGTGTGTGTGTGTGTGTGTGTGTGTGTGTCTGTGTCCATTTAACTTCTTCATTTAATCCATCTCCTTGTCAAGAATGGGTGCCTGCTTCCACTTCTGGAGTCTTGATTCTTTCAAGCTGACATTCTGCTTTCTTTAGAGGCTTACTTAACTGTTTTGCTTGGGGTTATTTTAAGGTATCATTTTGTTGAGATTCTCATAAATTAAATTTTAATTAGTTTTTTTAAAATTCAAAGGATCTCCAACTATATCTAAGTTCCTTAAATATTATTTGCTTTGTTCCAAATGTATCTTTTATTTTATTACCTCAGATGTTCATTTGGGGTGAAATAATTTTCTCATTCTGGATTTTAGCACTTCTTATTTTTCTAAATTCAACGTTAGTACGACCACTATCATAAAACTTACTTTGCCACTTCAGGGGGAAATGGAATTTAATTCATCTAAGACCCTAAATTTGAATGCTATTCTATCTAGAAGGTTGGCATTTCATTCTGTAAACTCAGGTAAGACTAGAGAACCATCTTTACTTTTCAATTTAATTTCTGATTTTAACTCTCATTTCAGTCAGCCAGAGCAGTCCTTTCTTTCAGGACTGCATCCTCAAAAAGACAAAACAAAACAAAACAAAACAGAACACTGAATCCTCTATTGTTACCTGGTATTGGGACACAATTACTATTTTCAGATAAAAAAAACTTTCAGGTAGACAGTCATAAAAATAGACTCAAAATGGCTGAAAAAATGTTAAAGTCTAAAATTTTACTTCCTCATATCTTAATAAAAATCTGCATGATTTAAAATTTATCTGAAGCAGGAGGATGGCAAGTTTGAGCTCAGCCTGGGGAACTTAGTGATTTAGCACGATCATGTAGCAAAATTAAAAAGAAATAAAAAAGTAAAAATTAAAGAAGATCTGAAGATATAGCTCACTGTGAAGGCGCTGAATTCAGTTCTCAGTACTACCAAAAGAAAAAAATAATGAAGATACAATTTTTTTCTCAATGCTTTTCAAAATCATGACAAACAACAAAAAACCTTCCTAGAAACCATAAAGAAACAGATGAATATAAGTTTTGCTGTCAAAGTTTTGAACATGAAACTGTTAAGAAAATAAAAATAAACTAGAAAATTATTTGACAACACTCTAATAAAGAATTAATTTTCTTAAGAGAGAAAGGATTAAAAGATCATTAAACCTGTAGGAGAAATCATGTGATAAAATTTAAGTTTGTGTCTCTGACTTACTTCACTTAGTATTATGCTCTTAAGGTACATCTATTTACCTACGATGTTTTTCAAATGGTTCAGTACACAAGATGAAGGAAGAGGAGAGGGAGGGAATGTGAAAATATTGAAGAAAAAAAGCAAAAGACCATTTGCAAATGGGAAAAGGAACAAGAATTTGAAGGGGCAGAGAGGAAGAGGTGGGGTGCAGGAAGGAAAAAAAGGAATTAAGATGTACCATGCACATGTACTAACTCTCCACGACAAATATAATTACTATGTACTAAAAACATGTAGGAATAAGAATGAATTTTAGAAAGTCAATTAAAGAAACTTCTTTTTAAACCTAACATATTGAAACCAGACAGTTTTCTCTCTTCTTTCTCCGTATGTTTGACTGAAATAAGAATAAAGAATTAAGAAAGAAGCTGCGCATGGTGCTGCATGAGCTACTCAGAGGCTGGGCAGAAAATACTGCAAGTTAGAGGCAAGCCTGCGCAATTTAGTAAGATGTTCTCTCAAAGCAAAACAGGACAGGACAGGAGAGAGAGAGGGGGAGAGAGAGAGAGAGAGAGAGAGAGAGAGAGAGAGAGAGAAACACACAAAAAGACAGAGACAGAAGGGATAGAGACAAACAGAAAGAAAGAAACATCGAGACAGAAACACACAGAGAGACAGACACAGAGATATAGAGAAAGAGAGTGTGTGTGTGTGAGAGAGAGAGAGAGAGAGAGAGAGAGAGAGAGAGAGAGAGAGAGTTCAGTGATAGAGCTCATGCCTAGCTTGTTTGAGGTTCTGGATTCAATACCCAGAGATGTAATAAATTTAGGGGTAAAATGTGGACACCTTAAAGAGCCTGAGTTCTGACTGCAGACCAGAACAGCTGCAACTGGTGTTCTATCAGTTCTTTATGATGATATTGTAGGAGACATTACCCTTTCAGGCCTCCTAGGAGCAGGAAATGTGGGGAACCGCAGAACCAAACCATCATTCAGGAATGGCCATTTATACCATGCCACACTAAACCACGTCCACATGAAAGAAAATATGCCTAGCCCTTAAATATTTACTTGGACATAGAGCTGAGCAAGTTTGACTTGTATCTCTTCATTCTGTTCATACCTCAAGAGATGGACTTACTTCAATTCCTTTAGGTGTCTGACAAAGATGCGTCATTTTGACTGAAGGACATAGGAAGTGATTTTCTGCAAGCCACTGTTAGCCAGCTTTCCATTGTTGTGGTAAAATATGAGACATAAATCTACCTAAGGCAAGACAGATTTATTTGGCCAATGATTTCAAGGCTTCAGTCCACGGTTGCTTTATTCCATCATGGTAGAAGAGTACAGTGGAGAAATCTACCCTCTTTCTGGCAGCCAGCAAACATAAGGAGAGGAAGCAGTCAGATCCCTTTAAGGGCACACCCGTGGTGGCTTTTCTCCAACTAGACTCTACCTCCTAAAGTTTCTACCCCCCCCCCCAATAGTGCCATGGGAGTTGGGGAGAGGCTTCAGCATATGAGGTGTATTTATTTATTTATTTATTTATTTACTGGAAATAGGTCTCAGGACCTTGAGCTTGTCAAGAAGGCATTATACTGCTGAGTTAAATCCCCGGTCCCTTTTTTTTTTTTTGGTGATGGAGGGGCTGGGAATTAAACTTGTGAGTTGCAGGTGCTTCTGCCACTGAACTATACCCCTGACCAACCATATGAATTTTTTGGTACATTTTATATCCAAACCATGGCAAGTCACTGAAGGAACTTTTGTAAGTTTTAAGCAATTGCTTAGGAAGTGCAACACTGGGAAAAAATGGTAAAGGAGGAAATAAGTAAGGAGAATATCAGAGTAAAATGGAAAATATTGCATTTTCAGTGGTAATGAGACACCCAAGGGTACATATAGTAGACAGGTGGAAAAATTCTTGGTATATATTGTTGTGTTGGCAACAGAGAAACTGCAGACTTCCAATCTCTCCTGTCAACTTAATAGTATTCAGCCACTCAAGGGGAAGTGAACTACGTGTCTGTCCACAATAGTTTTGCACCTGAACAGCACTAAAGAAAGTATAATAATGCTGTGTCTTTTTCTTTTGTAAAGCTCCAAACAGGTAAGCAAAAACTAATGCATCAAATTTTTATAATAACCATGTTACAATGAATTATTGCTTACAACCATCTGTATTAAAGATCATGATGAAATCATGATGTAGAGATTTCAGAAGGTGACAGCTTTGTGTAAGCAGCTATATATGTGACACCATAGCTTAGTGTATGGGCTATTTCAAGATTTCAAGGGTGCGTTTGCCATTCAAATCTACCTGACTTTAATTCTTGGTAATTTGGGCAGTTCATTGCAGAAACTTGTTTATAAGAAATAAACTAGTAAATATGAGACTATGCAAAATGTCTAAATTTTGTTCTCTGATCCTGAGATTTTTCTAGCATTTGAAGAAAATGTGTACACAGGTGCTTAAAAATAGATTTTAAGAGTGGGAGGTTAAAACTGGAAAATAAAACCCCCAGGAAAGACATTTTAATGATGTTTATATATATAGCATTGGAAAAAATGACATTGTAACATTTTATAGGATGGTGGCAAATATTAATATTTAAGGAAAATTTTATATGTTTTAAGAATAAAAACTACAAGACATCCTGTTTAGTTTCAGTTGGGTGAATTATTAAAGTTGAAAGTAATTTTCCATTGGGGATTTAGCTTAGTGGCATAAACGCCTATCTTGCAAGCACATGGTCATGAGTTCAATCCCCGGTACAAAATGAAAAAAAAAAAGAAAGTAATTTCCCATTGTGATATAACAAGATACTGTGTTATGTGATATTGTGTTAAAAGAACATTTTGCCATTCCAATATTTTAATTTATTCAATGAATTTTTCAAGATAATTTTCTTAAACATTTCTTAGTAGTTAAGAAACGTTCTTATATAAACACTTGTCATAATAACAATCATAATGAAATAATTTAAGTATAAGGCATACTTCCAATATTAAATAAATAACTGAAGTGGAGAAGTTTATGTTTTTAAAGAATTGCTATTTTCTTATTACATAGGATCTCATTTTTCCTTCCAGCATACTTCTAATCTGCAAAAATGTGAATTTATAAAGAAAAATTCTTTTCCAGTTTGACTATTCAAGTATAAGAAGACAAAGTTATATAGAGCAAAATCTAGTTTTCATATTGATTGGCTAGAAATAGACTAATATTTACATTTTAAGTTCTACTATACTACATATGTATAAACAAAAGTTAAACGTAGTTACTACTTTGGTTAAAACATATCTTTATTCTTTTAAATTGTAAGTGCTTATAAAATGCTCTAACATGCCAGAAAACAATTCAAACATAGTTTTTCCTACTGAATTTGTTGGTTAACTCCCAGTGGAAGTGCATGATTTCTTCAGTTAGTTTTAATAAATATGTGTTTTTCATCATTACAATTTATGATGAACTATAAAAAACAATAATTAATTTCCATATGAACTTTATTTTACATGCAACCTCTTTATCTTCTAAAATAAATAAGCCCAAAATGGGAACACAGAGTGCTTTTGCATTAATATACTATATACTATATATATATATATATATGTGTACATATATATATATAGTATTTATATAGTATGCAAAAAGCACTCTATTTACTTTTCATTATCAAGATTTAAATACATTAATTATATTCTCTCAAACCACCCTGGCAAAGAGGTAGATAATCAATATTAACAGTTAATTTTTATGTTACACAATAAATAAATGAGAAATAAAAGGCATGTATCTATTTAAATAACACAAAAAGGGAAAGATCCAAAATCTAGTCCTCTGATAATATTTTTCCTTTGGTATCACTGTCACTGTCAAATATCCTTATGCTATAAAATAACCTGAAGGAGAGTAAGACTCAGAAATAACATTTTAGGCATAAAAATAAAGCGTGATTAACAAAAGGAAATAAAGCTTGCTTATTACATATTCATCAGGCACAACGTACAAATTTTAAACATTTGCATTAGTTTTTTTCAGGAAATTCACTGCTCCACTTCTAATCCCAGCTTATTTGTAGTTGCAGGTTAGTTACAGTGACAATCTAGAGAGAACATGGTACCTAATTCATAAATATTCAGCAGGTGACTTTTAATCAGTAACTTGGTAAAATCTGATCAGCAGCACTAACATAAAATGACAAAGTGTATTTCATATCAACAATTGGTCAAAAATGATGTGACAAGTACAAAAAGTAGGTCACTAAATTATTTTAAAAAACCTTTGTATTGAAGGTTAAAGTCAAATAGCAAAGTAGACAAATCATATTGTTATATTTTTCAAAGAAGACAAGGCAACCAAGAACTTGGTCATTTGGTAAAATACAGACTTTTTTAAAGCACACACAAATTTCATTTGATGATAATATTAATACCTTTTCTTTTTCTTGTGTTTTCGGAATTTTTGGTGATATTCATTTCCTCTATTTTCTGTGCTACTATCACTGTCGCTGGTTTGCTTTTGTCTCTTTCTTTTGTTCATCTGATACAGGTCTGAGTCACTTGTTTGTGGATGGGTCCACTCATAAGAGCTGGGTCCAGCCTCTGGATCTGGAGTGTGATTTAGTGCCGCAGCACCAGATGCGCTATTTGGAAGAGGAGCTGTCATCTCATAGTAAGGAAGCTGCAGCGCTGGACTATGTGGGTGCCATTGCTGTGGAAAAAAGACATTCATCCACCCAGGAAGTTAACAGCTCACATGCATTATGGAGATAACACACTCTGTGCTAGTTCCAGATCTACCACTAAAAAGCTTTATAGTCTCTGGCTTTTTGTACCTCTGAACATGAATTTTCTTTTCTATGAAATGAGAATTTAAAAGGAAAAAGCTACTTCTCTTCTAACAAAAAAGACCATAATTAAGATTTCTAAACTACAGCCAATGCTGAGAACTTTCTGAAATAATATAGTTTACTGCATAGCAACTTTTATACAGTTTTGCATTTAGAGAAAACTATAAATTATCCATATATAAAAGCCAACTAATTATGATTGATGACATTAAATAAAAATTTCTTTTTATACTAAGTGAAATTGTTCAAATTTGAAAATATCTTTTAAAGTAGTCATTTGAATGAAAACATGGCACTTCAATTTCACTGGGACCCCTGTATCAACTTACCATTCACCCTTGCATTTACACAGTGACTGTTTGCAGAGCTAGGAGAGGATTTACAATTGATGTCCTCCATACTTTCTATCACATTATATACTGAACGGAAGGAATATCAAACTTACCATCTTCTGAAAGAAAAAATATTCTTGTGGTAAAGCGGTATTACTAACTGGAAAAACCTGCATGGGAAAGGGAGATCTCCCCACCATTTCTTCATTCCTTTAGAGAAATAAAACAAGAAGGAAACAATACTGAAATTTCTAGGAACAAATGGGCTTTCGTCTTAAAAAAAATTGACAGCTTTATAAAAGCTTTAAAAAAGAATAATTTCTTTGATGGCATTTAGATCAGTTATTACCTTAAACATGCACACTAATAATCAGTTGATACACAAATGTAGTGACACAGCAGTATATTAATTTCCTATATGTTCTCAATATATCCAGCTTTCTGATAGGAAAATGTTAGACAACATTATATTTATATAAAGACACTCTTAGATATGGACAAAACAAAATTATTAGTAATTACGATAGTACGTTTTAATTTTCTAAAGCTATACAAATTTTTTAAAATTAAAAACTTTTCATTGATTTTTTTAAAGGTGACTTTATTATTTAACTATAGGAATTGTGCTCTCTCCTCAACAGACTAGTGAGGTTAACATGTACACTCTTACTGATGCCGTCCACATTTAATTAAAATCATGAAACATTGCTCATTTAAAAACTGTGGTGTCTCGAATTTTCATTTATATGTGTGGTATTGCCTGTTATGAATACAGGCTAGATCCTTTAGATATTCTTTAATAATCTAATAATACTACTCAACCTTGGGACAGGAAGCATTGTGTAGAGAAGGGTAAATTCAGTGCAAGCGGGTTGAGACAATAATGAAGTGGCAGACAACTTGATCCAACAGTAGCCTTCAAGGCAGAGGCAAGATTCAAATTCAGGCAACTGAATTTCATTACCTAAATTTTCTCTAATGTAGAAGAAATGTGTGTGGGGGGGGAAGAAGTGAAACATGAAAAAAAACTATAAAGGGCATTGTATGTATAAATCTGTACCACTTCCTACAGGAATTGTTAAGACAGAACTTTAAATGAAAACATTTTCTGTTACTTTGCATAGGTTTGGAGAAAATCAACTTTTTAATATTAAGTAGTAAGCTACTGCAGTATTCCCAAATATGATAAAACTCCTCTTGCTAAATATTTACTACATTTACTGTCTTTAATATATACCATACAACCATGTATTTGTGTTATCTTTATGAGAAAATACATATTTAATTACCTATAGTTATGTGAATTTATCTTTACACAGTTCTCAAAACTTTGGTTAGCTGGTTCAGAAGAACGAGAACTCCCTTTGAAAGAACAGAATATTGATTACTTCACGATATTTTGACATGGAGTCCTAACATTAAACCATAAAATAACCTCAAGTCTTTTAGGACAAGCTACTGACTTAACATTTCTTGCTAATATGTAACATACACATAACGACTTTATCTCTCAAGTCATATTTATAGATTTTAATGAATCTATGAATTCTAATCAAGTTTTGCCCTTAAGTGATGACTACATATCCAAATTCACTGATAGTATAATGTGTAAGTTGTATCTTATCTTTTTGTTCCAAACACCTGTAAGCTATAAATGGCACATGGTCAGTGTTATCTGCTTCTAGTGCAGAAGATGTGAGTTTTCTAAACTCCACAAAAACCTGTTTAACTTAACAAAGGATGTGTTTGACCATAGTATGCTCTTCTCAGTTGGTGTGAGTTAAGTGGGCAGAACCAAAGACTGTGATATAACCATGCACTAAAAATTAGTGAAATTCAAAAGGAACTTTTCCAAGAAAACACTGCTCTTGTTACTTTTACTTGTTTATTTTGGTAGAGTGATTAAGTGATACATCAATAACCTGAGCTATTTGTGGGAGGCAACATAAGTTCTGTAATGGTAAACTAGATGGGCTCTATCAACCCCCTGTAATCTGGAAGGGCTAGAGCAGAGGTACAACATTCTCTGGCTGTCTAGGTGACTAGCTACTGACTTGTGTGAAGTCTAGGGATTTGAAGCAATTCATGTCAGGGAGCTTTACTCCAGTATCAATAATAGGTCACTAAATAGCTACGTTTGGTCACTACTTTTACAGGGGCTGAAATTCAAGTTTTGGGCATATGTATAAGATAGCTTCCCTAGAAAGACAAGTGGGCTCATATATCTTTCAAAGTGCAGATATTTGCTATCATACATTAGTTATAACAAAAAGATCAGCAAACAGCCTTGTTATACACAAGCAAGGAGTTATGGTTATCCAATTCATAGAGATTGTTCAATTTGTGAGTTAACAGAAATCATCATAACTGATGATTATAAAACAGAACATTTAAAATATTAATATAAAAGAGAAATATAGCTTTGGAAATACTAATTATATAACATTATACATTAGATGTGTTCTGAGAAAATTTAATAGTAACCACAGAGGCACTTCTTTTGTCTACACATAAAAAAAGAAAATAAGATGTTTACACCTCTGAAAATAATAGCAATCAACAAATACACTTTAAAGATTTATCAGTGAGAAAACCTACCAAATCGATACTGCACATTAATTGGTCTTCCATACAAACGAATTCCATTCAGCAAAGCTATAGCATAAGACACCGATTCAGGGTGTTTAAAGCAGACAAATCCAAAGGACTTTGGCTTTCCTTCTCTGTCCTTGCATAGAGTCACTTTGGTTAGTGGTCCAGCCTATAAGAAACTTAAAAATTATTTTGTCATAAATCTAAAACATTTTTGTATACTCAGAAAAATCAAGTAAATTCAATTTGGATGACTAAAAACACTGTTTGCATCTTCTTAATAATAAATATTATAATTACACATACTTTATACTTTTTGGCTTATCAAGAAACATTTATGGAAAAGGAAATTCTAGATAATAGTTCTATGTATGAAAAAGAAAGAACTATTATATTTCTCCTAGGCTTCACAGATCAATTTTCAAAGCATTTATACCTAAAGTACTCTGTCTCGCTACAAACTAGCAGTGCTTTTTAAAAAAATTATAATTATTAGTGTACATTAATTGTACAAAATGACAAATTTCATTTTGATATTTCCAAACATTCATATAATGTGCTTTCATGTCATTAACCTTCAATTTTATCTATCTCTAACGCAAACATAAAATGCAAATAAAATGGAGTGAAAAATTCAATGTTGGTTGGGTTATTTTCAAAAAGATGACAAAATTACATCATAATTGAATTTTTTCTATTAAGAATATGAAAAATCTTCGCAGTAGAAAATTAAATTTATCATGTATTTTGATATGGAAATTCCATTTGGTATGTATTCTAGAAGAAGGAATGTTTTAATATGATTAAGACCTTTAAATGGGTACATTATTCTTAAGAGTGAAAAATAAGAAAAGCTCTAAATCTAACAAATGGAGATATAATTTTGTGTTGTATTATAAAAATGGAATAAGTAATATCATAAATTATAAGTATCCAGACTGTATTGAGGGAAATACCTATAGGAGGTAGTTAAAAATAAAAAAGCAGAGACAGATATTGTAGAGATATACAAATAAGAAAAAAATTACATAATTTGCATGACAATCATTATAGGAGGAACTTACAGATTTACACAAAACTGATTTAGTGGCAAATGGTTTAAATAAACCTAAAGATTTTCTTTGAAGAACTAATACATATATATAAATGACATTGATATCTTAAGATTGCATCTTTCTCTTTTTATTCTCTATGGCATAGGAAGAACTAGTTCATCCTCAGTTTCAAGGGTGAAACAACAAATCAGCTTTTCCCACCTCATCAACAAATCAGCTTTTCCCACTCCCACCAGAAATCTTTGTGTGGCTATATTTCAAACTATATATATTTGAAATGTAAATTACTACTTTTTTCTTGAATAGCTTTATTCTAGTGTTTCTTGATTCGAAGCACAATAGTGAAACTGACTTGATCACTTCAAAGGGCAGAAATCTGAAGGATAATGGTAAATGATACATGTATACAGTAATATAAAAATTAGCTATGTTCTACAATTCTTATTTTTCTACTACTGATACTAAGTATATGAAAGTATAGAAACAAAATATGGTTAATTTGAACTTTAAAAAAGAAATTTCTATATGGCAATGCATTTTTAAAGATAAAATTCAAAAAGAAATTTGCTTATAGCAATCATCATAATCTTTTAATCCAGAATGAAACACATTTGTTTGCGAGATTTTGCTCATTTTAAGCTTTTTAAAGATTATTACATACTGCAAATACATACTATTGATACAAAAACTGAAAGAAAAGATACCTACTGTTAGCAAATTGCTCCCAAGCAAAACAAAAAAGTGTCCAATCTACTGGGAAAGTTTTCCAAGGTCGTTTTGGAATGAGATTTACATTTTGTTTAGGTGAAAAAAGGAAATCATTAAAAAGGTAAGATACTATGTATTGCCATATGGATCTACACATTGATATAAACTCAGTCCTTCCTGACTGGAAATCACATGTATGTATGGTCACATGTATATGAGTTATTGCTGCCCTACGACCATTTCCACCTTCTGTTTTAGAGGCTCAACATACAACAAACCTGGGGAAAATAAATGTAAGTTTGTATTTTTTTTCTCTCCCATTGTAAGACTGAGATCATATTAGGTTAAAAAAAATCAAGAGTAAGAGTTTGTTTTTTAAAAGGTTAAATTTAAGGGTAAATCACAAGGAGAAACAAAAAATCTGAGAATTCTGTTTCCTTTCTTTCTTTCTTTTTTTTTTTTTTCCTTCTTTGTCAAGGAAAAGAAACTGCTCCTGGAGAGAACTCTCTTTACCAGGTATGTGTTATTTATAATTGAGGGACACTTTAGGGACAAAGGTGGGACCTTTCAAAACCAAATTTAAAAAAAAAATCACCTCTGGTGTTCCTATATAATACTGGACATTTAGCTTGATCTCGTCTCCCTTGGAACCTTCCCTTATTCTGTTAGGTAGAAGTCACTCTTACTTTCTCTCACCTTAGCATTATTACCTAATAGTAACACTATTATTAGTAGTAGCAGCATTTAGTATTTGCCATCTGTAGTTCTGTTTTACCTATCTTAGCTCAGTTCTTCCCAATCACATTATACTGTAGATACTATTATTCTCCCTTGATGTTTGCGGAAACTGAGGCACTGTGCTTCTCATTATGACCCAGTGTCACATTGTTAACTCCAAATTGTACTTTCAGTCACTTTCTATACTATGGACCCCTGTGTTTTGCAGATTCTGCTAAATCACAGTAATTAATTTTAAATATCCGCTCTCAAAATGGCCCACGAGTTAGGACTTAAATTTGTGTGCTAGGCGCCTTACTTCGTGTTTGCTCTGTAATTCTGGGGCATTAAGTGGTGACTGCGTGGCCGAATAAAGAATTACTTTGGTAAATGTGACCTACGGTATACAACAGGTGAGTGTTACAGCACACAGCCCACCACCAGGCCTCGGAAAGTTTTCCAAGGTCGTTTTGGAATGAAACAAAAGGGTTCTTGGCTAAGCAATCAGTTGCTCAAGTTAGAAAATTGGCTGCATCATCACCCCAAATCTCACTTATGCTAAAATAAAACTCCCCGCATGAAAGGGTTTAGGGGAACGCGTCTTGTCTATACCGGTGGAGGCATTTAAAAAGCAACACCAGGTGTTTTGCGGAATGTAGACAGAGGGTGCTTATCACCTGAAGGCGGTGACCGAGCTGTTTTCTGGTCTGCTCCAGGACGGCGGGCCCAGGCTGCCGCCGGGAAGCCCTCACTCAGAGCTGGGGGTGGGGGAGCCTCGTCTTTCCGCACTCCCTGGACTCTGCGAGGGGGATGGGACCGCGATCGTCCACCCCAGCCCCGGCTGCGCCCCCGGCCGGCGGCGCCCGGGCGGAGCTCCAGTCCCTGGCGCGGCGGGCGGGGCGGGGCCGGCTCCGGGTCCAGGTGCGCCCAGTCCTCCGGCAGCGCGGCGACCTCCCGCTCCCGCGGCCCCGCGGACGGTACCTGAAGGAACAGCTCGTAAAGAATCTCTTCCCGCACGCGGGCCTCTAAATTCCCCACAAAAACCGTCCTGTCGGCCTCCTCCTGAGTAGGGGACATCCCTCCGAGCCGGGCCTGGGATGGATGAGGCCCCCGAATCCTGCCCACTCGCCTGGCTTCACAGCACCGCCCTGGAGAGGGGGCGGGGCCGGCGCTGGGAGCCGGCGCCGGACGGGGCGGGGCTAGATGTCCACGCCCACCGGCCCCGCGGGAACCGCCCACCGCGCTCGGCTCCGCCCCTATGGGACCGAAATCGGTGGGAGGGGTAAAGTAATTACCATAGACGCTGAAATTATGGCATATTTAGTCAGAGAGTGCTCCCAGCTGTCCTTGAAAATGACACCAGAAATTTTAGGTGGGTTCTGAGCAACTGAGAAAACAGCCTGTACCAAGGAAGCTTTGGAAAGTGTCGACCTAGGGTCCTGACAGCATCCTATAAATAAGACCTGAGTCATGAAGACAGCACTTGGGCTTCGGTTTGGTGCAGTGGTTTGGTGCAGTGGTGGGGGTTAATTCTGAATTGAAGAAAGTGTTTCCACTTGGTGTTGATAGATAAGAAAAATATCTTATTTTCTAAAGAAAAGCGTATTTTAGGAAATGTTAATTTTCATTTAACACTGACATTACTTATGTTATGGCTTTGAACGAAGAACTTTGTCGAATTTAGGTTATGTTTCTTCAGGAATGACTCGAACTAAATATAATGAATATAATGTACTAGGTATTTTCTGACTGCTTCCTGTTAGGCATTGGCTTTAGTCCTTGAGAAAACAGAAGTAATTATAGAAATCTGCATTGTGAGAGAAACAGACTTATTATGAATACAGTATGAGTAACATTAGCAGTTAGCTTCACTAGATATTCATTAGTCCTTAAATCTTATTTCTTGTTTTGCCCTGCTGCCTCTTTTTAAAAAAATTTTGTGGAAAAAAGATAAAACAAAATTTCTTGTAAGATATGAGGAATTTAAGGAAACTGGTGCACTGTAAGCAAACATTATATATTGACCAGGTGAATGAATATCTGGAGCACCTCTTGTGTGCAGAAGTCTTGATGTATTTATGTTTATTTATTTTGTAAGTCCTATCTAAGCCAACATATTTCATGTTTAACCTTCCCTCAGGCATTGCTTGTCTGCGAGCTGTATCTTCAGGTTTCATTGCAAAAATTTCATTGTTTATATAGGATTCTGAGTGTTGCGTATATTTTCAAATAGTTAGTGAACATAGTATATTGTTACATTGAAATTTGCATCATTCATTGTCTAAAAGTGTACATGATTTTTGTGTTCTTTGTCTCTATATAAGTTTATGTTGCTTGCAATTCTATAATACTTGTTCGATGGTATAAACTCAAATTCAGGTGACTCACTTAGCTGTTTTTTCCAAATTGACCTCAATAGATCATTTTCTAATGTAAATGTTCTGTATTTCCTAACTCGTTGAATGCATGGATGGTAATAAATCTAGTAATAGCTAAAAATAACACTCAGTGTTTTCTGGAGCATATGTAAGTGTTCATTGCATCAATTACATGGAATACTCTTCAGAATATAACCTTACTTCACACATATTAAGATGTCTTATATTCTCTAAATTTATAAAGTAAAAACATATAAATATATGCATGTTTGCCCATGTATATACTAGAGCACCATCTTCTTTCTTCTTTATCTGGGTGATTCTTGCTTTCTTTTGTACTTTAGCCTAGGCAGTATATTTGCAAGGATATCCTAAATTCTGCAATCTAGATTAATGGAATGCCCTATCTGTGTTGTACCATAATTACTTGGATATGCTTTTGTAAATTCCTCCTAGTGGTAAACTGAGGTTAAATAAATCTATTTCAGTACTAGCACAATCCCTAACACATTTGTGTATGTATAATAAATATTTTTGAAATAATACTGTTTGGATAAATGAACATTTATACTTTATATCCCCAATAGCTAAGACTATGCCTGAAAATCAGCAAGTAGTTAATAAGAGTTGAATACATGAATAAACAAATGAGTGAGTGAGTGCATAGAGGAACTTGGCAAATCCGTGTTAAGGCAAATGAATGTTAGGATCAATGTATTTTTTTAAAGTCTTCATTATTTCATTGCTCTTTTCCCAGTACTTGAACTGAACACAGGGCCTTCACTGGGTTATATACCACAACCCTCTGTTTTCCTCTTACTTTTTTCTTCCTTTCTTTCTTTTGAGACAAGCTCTTGCTAAGTCATTAATTTACCCAAATTGTAATCAAATTTTGATCGTTCTGCCTCAGCCTCACAAAATGGTAGGATTACAGGTGTACAACCCCTGACCAGGCAATCTTCACTTTTTAAAACCTCATTTTATCTTTATTCTGATTTTCCTAACCATATTTCCCCAAAGTAATTGCACCATTTTTTACATGTTTCAGATGAGGTTATTGTAAAGCAATATTTTAAAAACCTGAACTAATAAGAAAGGAAAACTTGCCAATAATTAAGCATGTAGAGGTAATCATTTTAGAGGAAACTCTTCTAGATTTTGACCTATGCATGCATATATATATATATATATATATATATATATATATATATATATATAATGCAAGTTAGAAATCATATTTTAGTACCATTTTCAGCTTTCCCTTTTCCCTCTAAACCTGTAGGTTTTCTAAAATTATATTTATCTACCTTAGTTTTTACTCACAGTATACACATAATTAAATCAATTTCTCATTATTACATATATGTTTCCTTTTTTGTCTAGGATAATGAACATTGTTCCTCTAATATGTTTGTGTCCATGTGTACCATGGTGATAAGCAAGGACTTTTGGCTTCTGAGGGAAAGTCTGTTGGATGCTTAACTGCTGTGTGAAAGGGAAAGATAGTAAGATTTTTGACACTTTGGTAAATAAAAAGGTTATGCCAACTATGTTCTGATAAAAGAATAAGTCCCCTTCTCAACAAATATTACTCAACTGCTATAATTACTTTTAAAGTATATGCTGGGAGAAAAATAAACATGTAAAAATAAAACCTATAATGTTTTTAAATGGTTTTATATAAAAGCAAAAAAGAACTTTTTATTTTCAAATTGTAGCCTCAAGAGACACACTAGAATTTCAAATTTTAAAATAGCCTCTGTTTTTTGGATGTAAATTACATATATATGAAAAGCCTGTAATTATACTTGACAACCTCGAGAATATGAATTTCATTATTGATTGTGGTATATAAAGACAACTTATTTTGTAATCAAAATGAGCATAAACCACGTTTTTTTTGTCCCTTTCCATTTCTGGAATTTTCTAAAAACATATTTTTTGTAGGCTTTTGAAAGGCATACTCTTCCAAACCACTTCTGAAATTCTGAGGTTAAAAGGAATATAGAAATATGTAATTAGCTTTTTCATTCCCTTAAGATGAGTTTGTGTAGCTGAAACGTTGTGACTTATTATAGAAGTTTTAACTTAAAGATCTTTCTCACAAACATAAATCAGAGAAAACAAACTACCTCACTTTTTTTTAAAAAAGAGGGAGGAGCAAAAGACACTTTCACAGTGTAAACTGTAACCTGCTAGCCTGTGACAATTCTATTAAAGAGAAACCTTAATGAATCACAGAATTTCTTTTTTAGTGAATTTGAGTGCTTTTTTACTTTTTCAGATTCCAAATGAGAGTATATATTTTTCTATGTTTGATGTGCTGTATACGATCTGGTAAGATACTTATTAATAATCTTCTTTAAAAATTGCAAAACAATAATTGATATGGCCTGTATTATAGGATAAGCAGTTTTGGCATTGCAGAATGAAGAAATATGTTATGCTTATGGATATTAATTATTGGAAAACAAATCCCGATAAGTTTTGTGTGTGTATGTATGGGTTTGCTAAGTTGAAGTTTTGTATTTTAATTAACTTTCAGATAATTACTAACTAGAAAAACTTTTATAAGAAGATATGGGTAAGGAATACATAGAAACAACCGAGAAATAGAATTATCTCATAGTATTGAAATTCATTCAGCATTTGAAAATCATGACTTAGTAAATATTTTGTTTCAATTTCATTCAAACAAATACTACTTTTAAGGAAAATTCTTATCTACATAAATTATCAATTGCAAAGGAAACAAACTATGTATACAGTATTTTTCTTGTTTAGCATAATAAAAACCAAAATTGTTTTGTGACTTATTGTTGTTAAGTCATAACATGTAAAGTTGTTAAGAACTTTAGTTTTCAGGTTTATGGGTTTATGGTAATAAAGTTTACTAATTTTAGTAATATCATTTACTACTTTATGGCAATAAAGTAGAACTACTTGTTCTTGTCCTATTTTATAAAGTAGAACAAGAACTACTTGTTTTAAATTATGGTGATAAAACAGTAGCAAATATGAAATTCAAGATGAATAGCTTTCTGTAGGGATTCTGTGAAAACAGATTATTTTCTTTATGTTTTAAATGTATTTCTAAAAGTAATTGAATGTATACTCAAAAAATCTCAAACTATCAACTTGAAGTTAACATTATTTTCTTTATTTTCAATTGAATATTTTATTGAACAATGTCTTCTGGAAATGTCTGAATTTTATTTTCATAGACATATTCAAGATGATAGTAATATGTAATTTGTCATTTATATGTTAATCTTTATGTTTGTATGTCTCTTGGTACCTGCTTACATACGAGGCTTGATTAAAAAAGTGGTGAGTGTTTAAACAATTATGGTAGTCAAACACACATTGCCATTATTCTCTCTTAAAATATTCCCCTCGCTCCCAACATACTTGTCCCATTATTTTTGCTTCTTTCTGAAGTGGTTCTGAAAGTCCTCTCTTCGGTGACCTTGGTTGTGTTGTCAAGGCTGCGTGAAGGTCCTGAGTCAATCAAAAACATTTCCCTTTCATGGTAATTTTATTATGAGGAAAAGCCAGAAGTCACACAGCCCCAGACCTGGTGAATAATGTGGATAATGGCACACTGTAATGTTTTTAAGAGTGTGCCTTTCTGCTGGCTAATAGAAGCCTTTACTGAATTTGTGACCACAGCTTGTAACAGTTTTTGTTATTCCTTTAAAATAAAAAGCACCGGGCGTCAGCAACTATTTCTATAAATGGCCAAATGGTAAATATTTTAGTTCTTGTGAGATCATTCATGACTGTTATGTCTATTCAACTCTGCCCTGATAATATGAAAGCATTCATAAATAATATGTAACAAAAAGGGTGTCTGCATTCTAATATAACTTTACAGGTACTGAAATTTGAAATAACTGAAATTTGTTCATGTCCCAAACTATTGTGATTTTGAATTTTTCCAATCATTTAAAAATGTAAAATGGCGGCTGGGGATTTAGCTCAGTGGCGTAAGTGCCTACCTGGCAAGCACGAGGCTACAAGTTCGATCCCCGGTACCAAAAAATAAAAAAATAAATAAAAATGTAAAATGTATTCGTATGTCCCTGATAAAATTTACCTCACAGTAAATAGTTTATAACTCCAGTAGTCTTTGGCAGAGATGTTAAATATTGATTAGCTCATTTTTCTACTTTACCAGTTGATGGAAGTAAAATAGAGAAAACAATAGTCACTTTTCTGCAATCATAGAATTTTATTATATGGTAGAGTAAACCTATGAATCTTGTTCAAAAATGGTAGACTGGAGACAAAGTCCAAGATACTAAATTTCTAATAAGCTTTTAAATGAGTGCTATGAGTATGTGGGTCAAACGTTGAGTAGCATAGGAAGTCACACAATGTTAATAGCCTGCTTAGAGGACAGTGGGCTTTCTGAAACTCATGGAATTCTGAGCCTACTGCTTCAGCACAATTATTTTATTTCTATAAATTGTATTGGTATCTTTCTGACATGACTAGTTATTTATTTTGATTGACATACTAAAATCAAGTGCCTACAATCAGCTTCAATTTATTATACCGACATCTCTGGATTAAAAAAGGTGACTTGAAAGAGCATAGAATTTGCAATCATAACTCTTGTACTCATTTCCTTGTTAGCTTGTTATCTGGTCCAAGTTACTTAACCTCCATGTATCTCGGTTTCCTCATTTATGCATAGAAATAGTTACACTGTTTCACTGCACTGTAAAGCTCAAATAAGAGCATACATGTGCCGTCTGGTCAATTATAAGGCAGTGTAAGTGAGATTAGAATAATTCATGCTTTCTTTCATGTGCATTTTCTCATTAATTTTTAGATGATTTCCAAAAATAGGCCTTATGTGTTGTTTGTGGATTACTTGTATCAGATTTCCCTGAATTACTCATTTAAAATGCAGATGTAACTACCAAATCAAAATCTCTGGGGATTGTTCTAGGAAATTATATTATGAACAAAGTTTAGCAGTCATTTTTTTCACAGCCATTTTTATATTCAAGCTATAGAATTCTTGGTTTAAGGGTCTGTTAGTCATCTAATTCATTTCATTTTTATGAACAGATTCATTATCAAAAAGTATAAATATTTTCATGGATGAAATAGTTACTCATTAATACCTTGATTTTTCTGTGGCATTTTAGGTTAATGTATATATTCTAAATGATTGCTTCTGAATTAGGGAATTAAAGATATTTTAGTCTTTAATTTTGATTTCTATCACTACCCTTTAAATTTCTGTTTATTGATTTATGTTTTAGCTGGTTCTATGACAAAACAAACCTATGTCTTGGTAGCATCTACTCAGTCAATTGTTTTGTATCTGGAATTTTTCTGCTCCCCCCAATTTTTCTTATTAAATGTGAATATAAAATTGAGCTACTGATTTTCTAACAGAATCTTACTTGTGTTGCTCAAATGTTTATGTAATAACTTGTGGCATAAATGTGCTGCTCATAACTTTTGAATTTCATGAAAAAAATGTCCTTGTACTTCTGTGACCTTCCATCGTTTATTTGCTTTAAACTTCACTTTCTTCATATATAAAATATAGGAAAGGATCACAAATATAAAACACTATAGAGCTTTGCAGAAAGTGTTTGCTAAATAATTTTGTTTTCCTATTACTGTTGATATTGTTGATAAAATTCATTTTGTTTTCAGAGATGGAGAGAGAAGGAAATTTTACAGAGATTTTGGGGAGGAGAGTGGGAGATTATCACAGGAAGGTGCATTAAATGTTTCAAGGTTATATGTGAAGATTGGTATTTTTCATGATGTCTGTTCCGGACTTGGTCAGCGTAGAAAGTCAAAAGAAAAAATTGGTCTAAATAGTTTGCCATATGTGAAAATGAGCTTGAATTCAAAAAATATAATAGTATCAGAGACCATTTATTTCAACTCCTTCCTTCTATTTAAAGATGAAAACATTATGTTAAGTATAATAAGCCAGGTATAGAAAGACAAATACTGCTTGATCTCATTTATATATGAAATCCAAACCAACTGAATGGTAGTTATCAGACGCTCCAGACAATGAGGAAGAGGAGTTTGGGGGAGATTGGTCAATAGGTACAACATTAGGAAAAACAACCTCTGGTATTCTACTACATATTAGGGTGACTAATAGTAGTGCATTATACAGTTCAAGCTAGCTGAAGAATTTCTTGACCAAAAAATGATAAATGTTTAATAAAATGCATATGCTACTCTGATTTGATCATTATGAAATATGAATGTATTAAAACATTTTATAGTGTGCTCCACAAATATGCAACTATGTGTCAGTTATTTAAATATGGTTATTTTAAAAAATAAAAATAAAACCCAGTATGAGGAAGCAAGGGGCCAAGAGGAGATATGAAAGCCTCTGAGTCAAAGAGAAGTTTGAGAAGGGGTGAAGCACTCAGGGCTCAGGTGTTTGTGCCTAGAGGACTGTCTCTGTCTCTAGACTGTTTTGTGACCTCCCTGTTCTCATTGTCATAAGCATTTTAACTGAAATGGAAATGTATTGCAGATGTACAGCTGGAAGCATGGAAAAATTATTCTTAACTTCTCCATGTGGCTTTGATTTTTTCTAGCACTTTTACTGCTTCTGTAATTTGAAACCTAATATGATTTTCAGCATTCTTTCTCTGTGTACTTCTCATTTGAGATTACTGCCTGTGACTTTATCTTCCTACGTCGCTGGCAGTGAAACCCATATTGTATTCCAGCTGCTGAATTTCCAATCATAGAATTACTTTGTCTAGTCCCTAGAGCCAGTTTGTTAATTTCTCATGGAGAAATTGAAGAATTATCACTTTTCCTTCTGCTCTGACATATGTAGTTTTTTGTTGGTAACATTACTTGTTTTGCCATTTTTGTTTTTTCATTATAAAGAGTCTATTTAAACAATTTTCTCACATTATAAAACTAGCAAACAGTTTTGAGTTGAAAAATTAAAACAGTGCTTAACTATAGAAAATAGAAAACATGTAGAAACAGAGAAAAAAATTACTATCAACATTACTACATACTATTCTTAGGTTATGAGGGTTAAGTAGTTATTACATTTAAAATCTACATATGTGTATGTACGCAAACATGTCCATTTGCAGTGTAGTATTCTATTGAGTACATGCTACCTGTTGTACATAAAATTGATGTTACATTTATGGGCCATATGCATATTTATGTTTTATTATGTGCTTTGCATTTTATTTTGTTTTACATAATATGTATTTTCTAATGCTATTATTAGATTCAAAAATTTGATTTCTTTATTCCTGCATAATCTTAATTTTATGGATCTGGTAAAATTTATTTTTCTTGCCTCCTAATGCCACATATTTAGTTGGATCCTAAATATTCACTTAATAATGTTATATTATGCATTGGTGTTACTGTTCAAAGAATATGATGGTAAAATAATATGGTAATATTATTTTAATAAATACTTTTAAAATGATAAGACATATGTTAGTAAGTTTACAAGTTGATTATTTTAAAAAATATCTGTATAAACATTTCATTTGTTGTTCAATTCAGGTATTCTTTTTTCCTCTCATTTCTTCATATAGGAATATATTAGCTCCTTTTCTACATTATATTGAAAATTCTTCCATGGTTTTTAGTTTTAGTTGTAATTAGTTTTAAATTAGTTTTTAGTTAGTTTTAAATACGTATGCTATGAAATCTATAACTTTCATACCTTATGTTTTCTTCCATTGCATAAGAAGTCATTCTTCAACTTGATAATATATATATATATTATATATATATACTGTGCTTTTTATATATTATATATACTGTGCTTTTTATATATTATATATATAATATATACTGTGCTTTTTTACTTTATACAATTGTAATTTTATGTAGAATGTTTTAATATTGCTAGAATCAAATAATTATTGTAGAATTCTTTGTTTCAAAATCTATACATTTGACTGCTTATAATTTCCATAGTCATTGTGGCTAGTATATTTCTGACTATTCTCATTGTGTTCTATGAATTTGTCATTTCTTGATCCAGGTTAAATACCAGCCTCTTTTTATCTGATTATCATATAAAATAATTTTAGTCATACTCCATTTTTAAGACTGTCATCCACTTTTCTTATGTACTTTCCCCATCTCTCAGTACATTTCATTGAAACCTTAATTTAGAGTTGCATTATACATGTAAATTAATTTGAGTAGAACTGACTTTTGTAACATTGTAAGAGCTACCAATGTTTTACAAAATATGCCAGTTTTGTCATTTCTTCCAGTGATATACAAAGGTTTTGTTGTTTTACATCCTTACCATTGTTTTGTGCCTTTTTAAATTTTAGTTATTCTAGTGGGTTTGAAATGGTATATAAGTTTGATTTCAATTTACATTTATGGGGGCTAGGAATTTAGCTCAATGGCATAAGCACCTGCCTGGCAAGTGTGAAGTCATGAGTTCAATCCCTGGTTCAAAAAAAAAAATGTGAATTCAATTTACATCTACATTTTTGGATGACTAATGATGTCAAATATAATTTCTTATTATTCTTGGGCATTAGAACTTTCGAAAAAATATATTCATTTCTTTTGGCAATATAAAAATCTTATTAGTGTGTATTTGCAGTACATAAAGTTTACATTAATCTTAGGAAATGGGTGCATGTATATAACACAGCTTAATTCTTTTTAATCTCCTCCTTTCCACACACTTACCTCCATCTGTCTTTAATTCCTCTTTCCACATTGTCATTTTTATTATTATTCCTAATTCATGTTTGTGACATATAATGTCTATATTCACTTTGGGTACTTGGTACCTATACATGACACAGTTTAAATCTTACTTCCCTAACCTCCCTGCCTTGTCCTCTGTCTCCTGGATTCCTTCTTATTTGCAAAAAGTCTGACTCCTTGTTTCCTTCTAAACATCCTTTATTTTGCACCTTGTTTGCACTTTGCCTTACTCAAATTAGTGATATCATATGGTATTTAAACTTCTATGTCTGATTTATTTCACTCAAAATTAAATTTACCAGTATATCTATTTCCTATAAATGTCTTGATTTGTCTTTCTTCATAATGAAGTAGTATTCCATTGTATATAAATACCACATTTTCTTTATCCAGTCATCTCTTGATAGGTATATAGGCTGCTTGCAAATTGCAACTATTATGAATTGTCATGCTATAAACATTGGTATGCATGTATCACTGTAATATGATGTCTTTAGCTCTTTTGAAAAGATACCTAGAAGGGCAGTAGCTGGGTCAAATGGAGTTTCTAGTTTTAGTTCTTCAAAAAATTTCCATGTGGACTTCTATGCTGGTTGCACTAATTTACTTTCCCATCAGCACTATAGAAGGTTCCTTTCTCACTGCAGCAATCCCAGGATTTACTGTTCTTTGACTTCTTCAAAAAATTCTTTTTCAGTTTTCCAGGCTGAACTTCTATATAAATAAAACATTAATTTCCTATTCCCTACTTTCTTCCCCACCCTGGAAACCACCATCGCTACTGTTTTACTTCAACTACTCTAGATGTGACATGTAGATGAAATCATCATACATACTTCATTTTTTATGGGTGTCACATTTTCACTTAACACAATGTATTCAAGGTTTTCCTATGTTGTAGTCAGGGATCGCAAGGAGAACAATTTACATACAGGACACATAATTTATAGTACTATTTATAATGGTCACCCAAGGAGTCAAATACAAAGAAAGTGCAGGAAATCTGTCCACAAACTACAGACCTATAAAATTTGGGGCTCAGTAGGCCAAAAGATCAGTGATGGAAGCTAGAAGTCTATGCTAGTGGGTTGAAGGATCAGTGCCAGTAGGTTGAGTGTTCTGCAGTGGGGCCAAGAACCAATACTCAAAACAAAGATCAAGGCTCTCCCAAAAAGTACCACAGCTTCCTTAGCAACAATGAGGTCCTGAGCTCCTCTCAAGATGAGAACAACTGGGTACATATCAGGAAGCAGCATGACAGACTTCTCTAGAAGGTTAAGTAGCCCATATCTTTCCCTCTGGAGCCAAGAAGTGGTGCTGAAAGTAACGAGGACCAAACCTCCCCCAAAGTGAACCAGTGCCATTCTCAGCAACAAGATGATGACAACAACTGAGTTCATATCAGGGGAGCCAGCGTGACAAGCTCTTCCAGGAGAACCAACAATGACACCACTTAGGAAAACCCACGACGCTACTCTTCCTCTCTGGGTCTCCTTTTTATGCTGGCAGTGGCCCGCAGGAGGGCCATCCACACTCAGCATGGTGCTGATTTACTTCAGTGGGGGTTTCCATTAACCACTAGTTACCAATCCGTAATATCCTATGTTGCAACATTTGTCTGAATTTGCTACCTTTTTTTGGCTGAATATTATTTATCTAGAGGTTTAGTTTATCCCCTTATTTTGTTCCTTTCACTTTCTAGCTACTGTGAATGTTTGTAAAATCATGGGTACACAAATATATCATTAAATCCTTCCCTTTAGTTCTTTGGATGGATACCCAGAAATGGAATCGCTGGATCGTATGGCAATTCTATTTTAAGAATTTTGGAAAAGCCAGAGTGCTGTTTTCCACAGCAGTGACACCGTTTCGTGTCTCCATGAACAATGCTGCAAGTTCCGTGGTTCTCTATGTCCAGCTACAGAGCCATTATTTACCGATTTAAAAGAATGGTAGAGACAAACTGAAAGGTTGAGTGTGGTATCTGATTTTGTTTTTAAATTTATATATTTAAAAAAACATGACTAGTGGTGTTGAGCAGCTTTCAAGAACTTATTGACCATTTAAATATATTTTTTGGCATGGCTTCAGTCCTTTCCTACTGCTTAAACAGATTTTGAAATTTAGTTGTTAAGTTTTAGGAGTTCTCCATGTAGTGTACATATTGACCCTTATCAACAATATAATTTGTAAACATTTGCCCCATTCTGAGGTTGTCTTTGCATTTTGTAGATAATATCATTTGATTTGCATAGTAGTTTAAACTTTTGATGAATCTTAATGTGTCTATTTTTCCTTTATTAGTTGTGCTTTTTTATTTTGTAGTATTCAACAAACCATGGCAAATCTGATATAATATAGCCATTTCTGTTTTCTCCTTAAATTTTGCTGTATCAGTTCTTCAATGGACTTCTTAGTCTCATAAGTTTTTAACCTAAGGGCTATTTTCTGTGAGAGTAATGTAACATATGTGCTCATATTTGAATTAAATGTCAATTTTACCATTTAAATTTCGCTTTATCCATGTCTTTAGATCAAAAACAAGTCTCCCTGGATAACATATAGTTAGAGTCTATTCTTTTTTTTTTTTTGCCACTGTTAATCTCTCTTTGATGGGGTAGTTTAATTCATCCTACACTTAATTACTGGTAGTAATGTGCTCAGTTTGCCTTTTATTTATTCGTTTTTTGTATCTTAAGGCATTTTATCTCCCATTTCTTTCCCCTTTCATTATGTTTTGATTTTCAGTAATGACATGCTTTTATTCTTGTTTCATTTTTTTTCTTATATAGTCTATATATAGTTTCTGTGTGGTTACTGTGGGAATTAAAAAATAACACAAAATTATAACAATCTATATTTATATTAAACTTCTACTGCATAAAATCTCACAGGTCTTTTCTGTCAAATTTTGTGTTTCTGATGACAAAAGTATTACTTTGTATGCTTTATGCCCTTTATCATAGAGTTATAATTGTATTTACACATTTGTTTTATTTAAATACTATGGGAAATGGTGGAAATTACAAACAAAAATTACAATAATACCTTTTTTCCTGTGTTTTTTGGCTTTTTTTTTTTTGCCACAGAGCTTTATATATTCATATGACTTTAAATTACTATCTATTGTGCTTTCATTTCAGGTCAGGATTGAAACAAGACATTACCATTTAACATAGTATTTCTTCTTCTTTTCTTTCTTTCTTTTTTTTAACTGTGTTTTTAACATAGAATTTCACATAGAACCAGTCACTAGTAAAGAACCTTTTTGTCTGGAAATATCTTAATTTCTCCCTTATTTTTGAAGGATGCTTATATAATGATCCTTATACATTTATGATGCATGGAATTTTATTTTTATCTCTAATTTTAAATGTAACAGAATTTATCAATCTAATGTTTAAGAAACTCAACTCAGAGTTTATTTACATGCACATTTCCAATTTTTCATTCTGTGACTATCTATGAATCTTTTCGCCAATAAATCTAACATTTATATTTAAGAATGACAATGACAGGAAGTATTCTATATCATTAATGGTATCTTTTAGGACAATTATAAAATTATTAGACATTAGATATATATTATTATAATGTTATTATAAATATTTTGACTCATAACTTTGACTCATTAGACTTACCAATTTGTTGCATTGTTTTAGATAACAAATGAAATCATTAGTTCATCCCTCTGTTTGTAACTCAGATGTCATACTTTTTTATTTCTAGGAAAGTTTTCTCTTTCAACAAAATCCTCACCAGTTTCTAGGAAGTCTGCCGGTGAGTGTGATTAACTGATTTTCTGTACATGTGTTGAGCTTCTCCAGTTTGTAAAAACTGTTGCAGGTATTTCCTTTATACTGTAACTGTTACCCTGTCTTCTCACAAAAACTGCTCCCCTAAAGAAAACACAATAATTTTAAATTTGACTCAACATTTTCCATACATACACAGACACACACACAAACATATATCTATATGCATATATATGTATATATATATATATATATATATATATATATGTTTCCCTTCAAAATTTTAATATTTCTTCATTTATTTCTATTGGAGCTTTGGATGTCTTTATAGAAATTATATGAATTGTTACTATGTAATTTTATTTTTACTATTTCTATGGTGGAATATTTCCTTATTCTGTTCTTTATCTCATCCTTTTATTTTCTTTACTTCAATACATTTTCTCTTAATAGAATCTTTTTTCTAATAAAAAGGTATGATGTTTTGTGCAATTACTTGTACGTTTGGTACATATATTTCTCTATTGAAAGTTTTCAACAATGATTTCTTTTCCTTAATTTTATCACAAGGATCCTACCAATTAATTACTCATTATTTATTCTATGCCAGGTAAAAAATCTACTTGGCTGGAAATAAACCAGCTGTTTAGGTTTATTGATTGCCTTTGGCCCTCAGCAAAGTTCTAGCTAGCAAAATAAGGTGTATATATTTTTCTCATATATATGTATGTACACACATATATATACACATATTTTTTCTCATATATATATACACATTTGTATATTATGATCTGTCTACTAGACAACATCTCTAGCTCTTTCTTTATCTCTTATTTTGAGCCAGTTGCCCAGGCTGGATTCAGCCTTGCAATTCTTGGCAGGTGGATGGGGCACACAGCAGAGTGCTACAGAGAAGAAACTTGGCAGCTAAACAGAGAAATTTTGTACCAGGCACAAAGGCTCCAATTGGCAATACAGTGGATAGCTTGATGTATGCAGTGCCGCCA
>PVJX010023510.1:0-29178 GCA_004027295.1 Dolichotis patagonum | reverse complement strand
TATTGCCTTATTCCCAAATTGCCAATATTTCTTTGCCTTTACATCTGCAAATCCAGACAATCTCTAATCTACACACTTTACCTAAACAGATTTACCTCAAGGCTTCAGGGATAGTCCACAATTCTTCAGCCAAGCCCTTGCTGCTGTCCCCTTGGCTCTTAATGTTAAACCTAACACTCTTCTCTAATATATAAATGATCTTCTCCTCTGTTCTCCATCCCATGCTCTAACTATGCAGCATATGGCTACCCTTCTCAACTTTCTCTCAAGTCACAAATGCAGGATGTCCCCTACTAAATCCCAAACAGCTTCACCAAAATTTAACTATCTGGGTCTCACCCTCACCCTCACCACTCAATCTATAACCTCACACCACAAAGGCTATCTCCATGATCTCCAGGTTCCAACTACAAAAAAATGTTTTATCTTTTCTAGGCTTAGCCAGCTTTGTTTGTCTCTGGATTCCTAACTTTGCTACACTAGGCCAACCTCTTTATAAGGTGTCTAAGGGTCCTGTATCATAGTTTCTCAAACTTTTACTCCTATACACTCTTCATTTTCAAAGCTAAAAGAGGCCCTTTAAAGACCCCAATCCTCACTCTCACTAAGCCAACCTAAACTTTCCTTCTACACATTTCTTCTCAAGATCAAAATGCTATAAGAATTTTAAGACACAAAAGGGACCTTCTTTCCAAGCAGTAGCATACTTGTCATGACAATTAAACTACACAATACATGGCTGGCCTCCCTGCCTTTCAACACTTGGCTCAGCAGCAAGAATAACACAAGAAGCCCAAAAGTTCACTTTAAGACAGTTAATCACAGTCTACTCACGCCATCACCTTAAGGAACTTACTTCATGCCAAACACCTTCCTTAATGACACCTTGCTTACAAGTTCATTTAATACTCACCCAAAATCCTATACTTACTATCTCCACCAGCAGCTCCCTCAAACTAGCCACCTTATTTTCTACCTCTGGTGATACCCCTCTCCAGAACTACACTGTAGTCTTACAGATGACCCCTAGCCCCTATCCCTATGTTAACAGCAGCACTCCTCTCCCAACAGCTTCTGACACATGGTTCATAGATTTCAGCTCAACAAACACAGATCTAACTGTACTTGAAGTGTCAGTGACAAATAGGAAAGTTGTTTGGAGTCTCTGACAGGACCCCACAGATGAATTTCAATGGAGACATTTAGGAATTTGGAGAAAGGATCTGCCATCATCTGCATACAACTCCTCTCCCCTTGAAAAACAGCTCTGGGCCTACTACTGAGCCTTAGAGAAACTGAACACTTGATCTAGGGACACCAGGTTACAATGAAATATCAATTTCTTATCATGAGTTGGGTATTATCTGATCCACTGTATCACAAGTTTAGACATGCACAAAAACTGTCTAGCATTAAATAGAAATTGTATGTATGTGACCGAGAAAGCACAGATACAGAGGATTCGAGTAAGTTACATGGAGATGTTGCCAAGATATCCATAGTTCTTACCCCTACTATACTGCCTTCTGTTTCCCAGCATGCACCTATGACTGGAAAATTGGTGACAAGGATATCTGGGGAAAAGGCATTTGGATGAAACTCTCTGTATAGGCAAGGAATGCAAAAATATTTGTATCACATGTAAAGCCTCATCAAAAAGTGACCTCAAGAGAAGAAGACTTTAACAATCAAGTGGATAAGATGACATATTCTGTAGATAGTGATCAAACTCTTTCTTAAGGAACCTGTCATTGCTCAACAACATGGACTCAAACTCACCCAAGGCTAATGTGGCTATAGTCACCACTAAATACCAAATATCCAAGCAGCAGAGAGCACTACTAATACCTTATATGGCATTATTCCCCAGGATGATCAGCCTTTGCCCTGGTGGCAGATTGATTATATCTAACTGCTTCCATCATGTAAAGGACTGAGTTTTGTACTTATTGGCATGGACATTTATTCTGAATATGGATTTGCTTTCCTTGCAGCCAATACGTCTGCCAAAACTGCCATCCGTGGACTCAGAATTCTTGATTCACCACCACATTCCCCATAACATTGGCTCTGGCTGAGGAAAACATTTTATAGCCAAAGAAGTAAGGCAATGTGCTCCTGCTCATGGAATTCATGGAATTCACTGATTTTATCCTATTCTTCACCAACTGGAAGCAGCTAGATTTAATACAAATGTGAAATAATCTTTTGAAGACACAGGTACAGTGTTAGCCAGGTGGCACTAACTTGTAAGCTTCTTCAAAAGTTTGTATATGCTTTGAATCAGCCTCCTTTATGGTATTGTGTCTCTGATAGCCAAGATTCATTGGTATAGAGTTCAAGGGGAAGAAGTAGGAATGGTACCACTCATCATTACCCCTATTGATCCACTAGCAAAAATTTGCTTCTTATCCCCATGACCTTATGCTCTCTTAAGTCATAGTTCCAGAAGAAAGAATACTTGTCTCAGAAAGCATGACAATGATATCATTGAACTGGAAGAAAAGACTTCCCCCTCTGCTCATTTCAGCCTCTTCATGCCTCTAAGTGTGGTACCCCCAAAATGAGACAACATCCAAAAAAATGGGGGGAGAAGAGCGCTTTATTTTAGCTGGCACCAGCAGCACAGACTCGGTGGAATCTGCAGAACTGTGCAACCAGGTTGCATTTCCAAGGGGTTTATAAAGGAAAAAACTGCAAAGCAAAGGTGGGGAGGGGTAAGGGTGAAGGGGTTTTGTTACAGCTTGTGGTCATTTACTGGAATTCTACAGAGTTTAAAGGTTACAACTACACAGGAGTGGGGGTTTTAGCTTTGTGGTTTAGTGGTTGGTCAGTTCCTGGAAATTTACAGAGAACAAAGGTAACAGCTTTGCAGAGAGTGGAGTTGCCAAATTCCTAGAATTTTAGAGAACAAAGGTTGAAATCTAGGACAATGGAAATGGTGCATACAGAACAGGATGGCTGCACTTAGGTTAGAGTACAACACTAAGGAGACATTAAAAAGGGAGTCACAGCCTGGGATAATTGATCTAGACTATCAAAAATGGAAATTGGACTATTACTCCACAGTGGTTGAGAGGAAGAATATACTTAGAGTGCAGGAGATTGCTTAGGGTGCCTCCTAGTATTAGTTAGTAAGTAACAATTATATCTTGTTATTAAAGTCAGTGGAAAACAACAACAACTCAATCCAGTCAGAATGATGAATGGTCCAGAAACTTGAGGAATGAAGGTGTGGGTTGCCTCATTAGAAAGAACTGAGGACTGCTGAGTTGCTTGCTGAAGGCCAATGGAATACAGCATGGGTATTAAATGAAAGTAGGTCTAAATACCACCTATGTGTTATAGTTTTCTGGCACAGTAAAGGAACAGAATATAAGAAAACATAAAAGTAGCATTTGAATTTAAAGGACATAGAGAGGAGCCCACAACCAGCAAGGGTTTGGATTTCTCCTCTGCCCGGATTTGGGAGGGTGGGGTATATGTGACCTTTGACCAGATGTGGTACTTGGGGCAGGCATTGATGAAACATGAGGAGCTGATTGGAATTTTCTTTGCATGCACTGGGAAAGGAAAGAAATAGTTGTAATTGGAGAAGAAGGAGGAAGTGGCCTTCTGGGTAAGCATCCCTAATTTGGCCTTCCACCATGTTGAACTACTGCTATAATGTCCTGTAATTTATTCTAGGGCAAAACTCTTTCACTATGATCTTATGATCAGCTACAGAAATCATGATGTTAATTGTATTAATTCTTTCCTAGTATGCTTCATATGTAACATAATGTTTATACACAATATTGTTTCCTAAATATTATTAAATCTAAGTTATAATGTTTAAGTTATGAAACATTAGGAATAAGAATCACCCAAAGGAAATTGCCCTTTCATTCTGGGGCAAAATTAGTGCACCTTCATTTGTATGAAGAATAGTTGTAATGTGCTAGGTATAATTTTGAACTTGTCATTAAATCTGGAGATTATGGTAAAGGAATGTGTTGGATTGTCAAATTGACAAGGGTTGGATTGAAATAGTTAACTAGTTGTGTCAAATTGACTAAGAATTGCCCAAATAGTTGGATCGGCATAGTTATGGGCATGATTGAGGGGATTTAATGAAGACAGAATACTCATCCTAAGGATTCCTTCTCTTTCTCAGGGGGAACTTCAATTTGCCATCACCTTGGATGCTGTCTCCAGGCTGTCATGAGTCTCTTTACTCTTCTAGCACAGAATCTTCTTCAATTTGGCCTCCTAACATTGATTCACACATGACACTATACTGAGCCTCAGTTCTTCAATAATAACAATTTTTTAAGTATGGATGTTTTCACTATGTTGGTTCTTCTTATCCAAAAACAAGGGGTGTCTTTCTGTTTTCTGATATCAAACTCCTTTTTCAAAGTACTGAAATTTTTTGGAACTTTTTTAAAATTTTATTTAAAGAGAAAAAAACAGAATAAAGCATAGCAACAATACAGAATTCCAAGGAAAAAAGGAAAAGAAAACAAAAAAAAACCTAAGAAATTATTACTTTACAAATTACATACTGACTTCGTGGAAATAATTCTTCAAATTACAAAGTTAAAACATGTAAAGTAGACATTCAAACAGTGAGACTGTTAACAATTCTGCTTCATGATCTGACAAAAACAATATGGTCATCCTTCTTACCCACTCAAATATACATGCAATTATATCAAAAGGGTAAAATTAAACACAACAAAACAGAAAAAAGTGGATCACAAGAAGACAATGTAAGAGACATAAATTTCAAAACTAGACAATCAGAGATACTCACTTTCTATCATATTGACTCTTGTTTTCTTCCAAATAGTTGTCCGTATTGTCACATACAGGGAATTCACATGAAACAACATAGTATGGAATTGATCGGAGCAGGACGAGGAGGGTGTGTCAGGTCTTGAAGACCAGATATTAGGGAAGCCAAGAATGGCTGTCATAGTGTCTCTCATTCTCCTCAAAACAGCTGTCCATACCTTCATGTGTGTTGAACTTAAACAAGGCAAAGCAAGCTAAGATCACTTTGAACAAAAAGTGATAGTTTTGATAGACTTCATATCATGACATTATGGAATCAGCACTGGGTATTGTAGTGTCTCTTTTTCTTCAAAGTAGTTGTTTATTTCAACATGTGTTATCTAGCTGGTTCTCGTAAACTGTTGATAAACTCTACACATGCATGAGTCTCTACCTGTATATCTATCCTTTCTGTATTAGAGGGAAAAACAAAACAAAACAAGAAAAAACAGAACAATTCCTAGAAAAGCATGAAGCAAAAGAGTCATATAAAACCACAATACAAGGTGATCTATAATGCTTACCATGATGTCTCAGCAGTATATAACAACATTAATAAAAAAAAAGCATTGAGGCCATTATAAGACTTAAGAAGCAGTAATAATCTAACCAGAGTGGGTTTCTTAGTGAATCTTGTCATCTTCAGTGTAGTTACTTATACTCTTAGACTTGATGCTATCAGTCATAACAGATTTAAATAAAATCAATCAATACAAAGTAGCAATCTAACCAACCAGATTCAAATAAGATCAGTCATAATAAGACAGTATAAGTTATAAAAGGCTTCAGATTAAGTTGATAGGAAATTAAGGATGATTACCATAATATGTCCTCTTATTTTTGGGATAGCTGACCATGTCCTCAAGTCTAGTGTAAGTAGACAAACGGGAACAGCATGTAATCCATCCAAGCAGAGTGGTGAGAATAATGTAAATTTTAAATCTTGTTACCCCATTAACAATAACCTCTGCCTCCCATTTTTAGACAATTCCTCCCCTTTCACTCCCATGGGGTGCACTGTTTGTTTTGGGTCCCACTGCCTCCCTATATAGAGCATCTCAATGGACCCTATCTCCTGATCTACTCTGCCTGTGTTTCCCTCTGTTAATATTTCAAGGCCATCTATAATAGAGATTACAGCCAATCTTCTCTGCCTCATTTCTGCTATTCTGTTTTTCTGCCATTGGTTGTCTATTTTTCTATCCCACTCCACTGTCTGCCTGATTCACTGAGGCCTCTCTGCCACTGTTCCTGAAATGCTCGTATTATTGTTCTCTCTCTCTCTAAAATGTCCTTCAGTATTTTTTGTAGGGTTGGATTGGTGGTCACAAATTCTCCTAGTTCCTCTTTGTCATGGAAGCATCTTGTTTCTTCATTAATTTCTAGAGAGAGTTTTGCAGGATACATCAATCTGGGCTGGAGATTGTTCTCCTTCAGCCCTTGAATTACTTCACTCCAAGCTCTTCTTGACCTGATGGTCTGTGTTGAGAAGTCTGCCATGATTTTGATGGGTTTTCCTTTATAGGTGATCTGTTTCTTTTCTCTGATGGCTTTTAATATTCTATTCTTATATTGAATTTCTGAGATCTTAATTATTATATGTCTGGGTGTAGCTCTGTTTTGGTTGTAGGTGGCTGGAGTTCTGTATGCTTCATACATCTGCATATCATTTCCTTTTTCTATGCTTGGGAAATTTTCCTTAATAATTTCTGTGAATAGCCTTTGGAATTCTTCTGTTTTGACTCCTGCTTCTTCATTCACATGCTTTATTCTTAAGTTATAGATCCTCTTGTCATCTTCCAGTCTTTGTATCTTTACTGCCTGCTCCCTTGTTATTCTTAAGAGATCTTCCCTTTCATGATCACACATTGCAAGCCTGTGTTCAATTTTTGATAGTCTATCTTTGGTTTGTTTCAAGCAGTTTTTCCACCTTTCTATGGAGTCTTTAGTTTCCTGATAATCTCTTTGAATCTGCTTCATGAATTCAAGGGTTTTTTTGTATTCTTCATTAAACAATTCTCTCCTTTTGTGTTCCTCCATTCTTCTGTCTGTGTCTTCTTGAGAGGTGCCCAGCCTTTCTTTTATTAATCTACTTATCTCTTGTTTAATTTGAGTTAATATTTCAGTTTTGATCCTGCTTACGAGGTCCTGAAGATATCTCTTTATGTCTGCTAACACTGTGTTTGATGTTGCATTTTTGCCGCCCTCAATCTCTTTTGTATTTACCTCTCCTGGATCAATGTTCTCAGTTTTGAGACCTGCGGTTTTTTTCTTATTTCTCCCTCTTGTCATGTTTTTGGTTCCTTCCATAAAAGTGTATAGTACAATTCCCAGCCACTTTTCTTGTTGGTTAAAGTTCCTCTAGAGCACGCAGTCTAGGAACTTCTGCCTTCTGCCATCCAGTATCAGAGATTGAAGTTCAAGCAAGGGCTGTGTGTGCTGGATCCTCCCCTCCAGGCAAGTCAACCTTTGCAGGCCTTCACTGCATCAGTGTGTGCCGAGCTCAGGGAATTAGTTTGTAGCAACCCACTGGGTCCAGGCCAGGGGCACAGCCCAATACAAGAAGATTCCACCAATCCACGCGGCAAGGGGAGCAGCCAACTGAAGCCCCTTCCTTATGGAGTTAGGGCTGTCCTGCCCAACAACATGTCATCCAGTCAGTTGCCCCTTTCCTGTGGGAGGGTCTTATTGCCATCACTCACTGTGTGTTGATGCCAGTCTCTGAGAACTGCTAGGGTCCCTGACCTCCGACTTTAGTCTGGCTGTGGTATGAATTCATGGTGCCTCTGGGTGGGTCATGTGCAGGGCCAGGTCCAGGTGAGCCGCAAACAGGGCAGTTCAGCTCCACGCTCTGCCCACTCAAGACAGTCACATTAGTGCAGTTCAGTCATCAGGTCAGTCCTGGGCAGGAATTCAGGCAGCTCAAGGAGGGCGTTGTGATCGCTGAACTTAGCTTCTCTAATGATAGCCCCAGATCCTCATAGTCAAGTGGTTTTTTTCACTTTAGTTTCTTCTTGGATTGAGAGAGTCCATCTCTCTCTGTTTTGGTCTCTCCAGGGTGTTCTATTCTGGCATTTAAGCTGTCTCTCTCAGAGAGGCATTTAAGATGTCTTTCTCCTGCTACCTACCGGCCTGCCATCTTTGGAAACTCCCAAAGTACTGAAATTTTAAGTGTATAACTTTTTACTTCTTTTGTTAGATTGATTCCTTGGTATTTCATTTTTTTGGCTGCCATTGCAAAAGGTATGATTTCCCTTATTTCTCTCTATGTGAGTGTGGTTTTTGCACAGGAATGTTACTGATTTTTGAATGTTCATTTTGTGTCCAGATACACTACTGAATTTGGTTATTAAATCTTTTTGGAGGGCCATCTGGATGGCTCTCCTTGAAGGAAGAACAGTTGTCTCCATTTTAGCTAAAACTGACCCTATTTCCATGTACTGATATGTATAGAACCTCCTAGGGTATTTCCTTATCCTCTCAATTGGCTTTAAGCAATGCAGATGGGTCTAGCTGAGCTGCTGTAGTCTTTAAGTCAAGGTGAAAGGTCACTGTTGCCCTGCCTGCAGCAGGGTATGTGTGATCCAGCAGAGAGATCCACACTGTTGGTTAAGGTTGAGCCTTGAGACCAGAGGCTGTAACTTCTCAGGGCATGAAAAATCACACATTGGTGCTGAAGCACTGACCCCAAAACATTAGATATTGCCACGGATTGTGTTATGCAGATTCTCCTCCTCCTCCTCCTCCCTCTTCTTCTTCTTCTTCTTCTTCTTCTTCTTCTTCTTCTTCTTCTTCTTCTTCTTCTTCTTCTTCTCCTTCTCCTTCTTCTTCTCACTCTCGCTCTCACTCTCCACTGCAAAGGTGCTATCTCATCTCCTATGTAGCCTAGCTCACATATTTCCTGCCACTCTCACAGTCATCCATCCCCAAACCACTCCCCCCCTTAATGAATTAATAAAACCATTGTTCAGCCTTGAATTAAGGCCTTTGTTCGGGTTAACCATCCTACTAGCTGTAATCAGGATCCCCTTGGCATGCCACAATTACAAATATGCCTTAGTGTCTTTATTCTAACCATGCATTGCATTGGAAGAGGTAGATTGAAATTATAACTTATTAGAATTCCAATAACTTTTCCAAGGGATTACAAATGTGGATTTTTCTGGAACACAACAAGGACTAGAAGAGCTTTCTAAAGATCTGAAAGTCATTGGTACGGGTTTTTGGGCCTTCTATGTAGAGTATCATATCATCTCTAAATAATGATAATTTAATTTTTCCTTTCCTATACTTATTCCTTTTCTTTCCTTCTCCTGTAAATTTATTCTGGCTAATGTTTACAGAACTATATTGAATAGAAATGGTGATATTGGACATCCTTGTCTTGATCCTGACTATCCTGTTGATATAGGAGAATGAAACTCCTGACCTACTATGTCTGAGTTCATGTTCTCTAAAATCAAAGAATGAATTTTAAGAACAACAGTGGTGGAGAGTAGAATATATTTATTGAGAGAAAGCTTCTGTGTGGAGAGAGACAGAAGGGGGTCCTGAGCAGATTGCCCAGGACTCTGTCTTTTCCAGGGACTTTTATAGAGTAAAACCATGGGTTCAAGGTAGGGGGAGACTGGGAACTCACAAAGCAGATGGGCATAAGGTGGGACATTACTATAGTTAGCCAATAAGATCAGTAGTTTAGGTAAAATTGATTACATTAGGGACAAATGGGAAAGCAAGTTACATAGCAAGCAGCAGGCATTCTTGGAGCTGTGACTCTTTCCTAGGGGGATGGGAACTATTTAGGGTGTCAATCCTCAGGCTATGGGTGCATTTGTATGGTTTTTTGTCTTGAGGCCTGGTCCACAGCATGAGGTGTCAGCTTCCCTGCAGTTACCAGGTGTCTCCAATGGCTCTATTGAGGACCTAGCCCTATCTCACTGCCTATAATATTTTTGACTAACTCGGGTGCCTGCTACATTCCCCCCTCTGCAAAAGTAACCTGACCTGCCATGAGGGGAAAGGGGCGATGACCAATCACGAACTTCTTTGAGCTGAACAGGGTCACAGTTTTTGAACAGCAGTTAGAGATACTTCTGCAGAGTTCCTGTCTAGAGGCCCTTGATAGATACCAGGCTTTTTATCTTGGGTATGTGCACAGCTTTAGCTCTAGAGGAGAGAAAGCCAAAGAAACAGCTAAATATGTATGAGCCAAAGAATAAAATCAACAAGACAATTATGAGTGTAGTTAACAGAGATTTTTACCAAGAGAAACTAGTAATTGCTTTCCATAAGGAGGAAGACAAGGTGCAGGGAATCTTAGAGTCCAGCATGTTGTTAATTTCTCTAATGTCTTGAGTAGCTGAGACATTAGCAGAAGAATCAGGAATGTATACACAGCATTTAGTTTTTACAATTGCTTAAGTGACCCCCTATGCTGCTGTTAGAACATCTAATGCCATCTGATTTTGAAGGACAGCCTGTAATAAAAGATCACCTATCTCCTTATATTTTATAGATCTACTGGCTATTAGGTAATTTTTTATATGGCTGCGTGAGCATATAATACTAGGAAAGCATAATTAGAGTCAGTATAAATATTGACCTTTTGATCCTTCCTGAGTTGTAGGGCTCTGGTCAGAGCTATGAACTCTGCTGGTTGAGCACTGGTTTCAGGTGTAAGTGAGGCACTGTTAAGAGTTACCATTGTATATCTTGTCTTTTTCCCTTTTTAATGAAGGAGCTGTCATCGCAGAAGAGGGTTAAATCTGGGTTAGTAAGCGAGGTGTCTAATAAGTCTAATAAGTCTTTTCTGGCTGCATATGTATAAAGAATTACATGTTTACAGTCATGTTTATTAATCTTAATTTTTTTCCTCCCATTTTGGTAAGGTGGGATTTAAGGAAGAACATGTCTTTATTTGAATGGCTGGTCACAGTATTTAGATATGATAAAATATCTCTTTCTAAGAGGGGAACTGGACTTTTAGGCATAATCAAAATGAAAAAGGAAAACCATCCCAGTTACAGCCTAAGGGTTGTGAAAAGTACTGAATTATCTCCTCACCAGTGACTCCTTTCATTGAGGTGTGGTGACTAGAAGGAAGGCCAGGATTGAAAAGAAGGACTGAGAGGCTTGCGCCAGTATCCAGCAATAGTCTGGCTTTTTTTTTCCTATAGTCATGATTACCCAGGGCTCCTCTGTGGAGATGACAGTCCGGCCAGAGGGAGAGGGCAATGAGTGCCCCAGGACCCTTCAGTCCTGCTGGACCAACTGATAGGATGGGTCTGAACCCTGAGACCTTGGCCTCAGAGAGCAGTCTGACCTCCAGTGGTCACCTTTGCAGTTGGAGCATGGCCCAGGAGGCTTTTGAGTGCAGTCCCTCTTAAGGTGGCCTGGCTTCTGGCAGCGTCAGTGATAGCAGGTAATTGTCCTTGAGTTCTTCTTGGAGCCCTGAGAATCAGACTTAGGGTCTGTTTTTCTTAAAGCTGCAGCAAAAGCAGCTGCTTTTTCTCAGTCTCTTTGTTTTCTCTCTTGGACCTCCTTTTTGTCACCATTATAAAATACTGAGGAGGTAAATTTTACTAAATTATGGAGTGAACTACCTGGAGCAAAAGCCATCTTTTGTAGCTTTTTTTCTAATATCTGAGGCTGACTGAGTAATAAACATGTCTTTAAGCAAAATCTGTCCCTCTATCAAATCAGGATCTATAGATGTATGTTTTATTATTGCCTCTGATAAATCACCTAAGAAGTCAGAGGAATTTTTAACTTTTTTCTGAGAAATAGCTGACAATTTAAAGTAACTAGAAGGCTTGGTTTTTGTCCTTTTTAGACCTTCAAGAATACACACTTGAAAATGTCTCCTGTTTCAATCTCCTGTATTGTTGGCAGGCCACTTGGGGTCTTGGGTAGGAACTGCTTGTGCCTCAGTGGGAACTGGTGGTTCCCCTGGCTGTCTATCTTCTAGTCTTTTAAAAGTAAGAATATGATATTTATCTCTAAAGGCAATAGCAGCTTGTAATGTTGCCTCTCTCTCACTAGAAATCAATGTTTGATTTAAGAGTAACATTGTATCTTTCCAATCTAGTTTATATATCTGAGCAAATCTTCCAAAGACATCAATGAATTTATCAGGGTCATCTGAAAACTCTTCTTGTTCTAGCTTAATTTGCTTAAATTCACAGAGAGAAAGAGACTTATGAATGGAAATAGTCTCATAAGGATTATAATTATACCTGGAGCATAGATAAGAATTATCTTTTAATGCAAAGAAAATTTTAACATACTGTACTGTAGTTTTAACCATTTTTCCTCTTTTTTACAATATGATTTTAGTTGTAAAATAACATCATAATTAATACTTCCCTTGGTATTCCACTTTGGTTCTAGGGGGCAGGTAGGCCTCACCTTTCTGCAGAGAAACACCAATTGAATCTTTCTCAACAGGAAGCATCGAACATCTTCCAGTGCTTAACAATGCATTCCAAAGGGGTCAGAGGCTTTGGCATTGAATTGTCCATGTCTGTAATGTAAAAGCAACATGTAAGACTATGAAACATTTTGTAACAGGGATTGAACTCAGGAAATTTCACTGAGCTCTTTAGCCCTGTAGTGCTAAAGACTTTGAAATTGAGCTATCTGACTATGCAAAGAGGAGGTAACAAGGTGTCCCTTATTATTCCTATTTGATAAATTGTCCCTAGGTGTTCCTGGGTTGGCACTGCTCCAGAGCAGGTGGATGCCATCTGGAGAGCATGGAAGATAAGATTCGGTCAGCCTATGCACCCTTGGCCTGACGCACAATTCTATCTTCCCTGATAGCTCATGAATTTTGTCTCCATAAGGAATGCTTAAAGAAGGAAATATAACTTTGTCATAACTACTACTTTTGCCTATCACAAAAGGTGGGCCAAAACTTTTTTATTCTAGAAGATTCCCTTGGAAATATAGACAACAAAGGAACCTGAGGAATTTTGCCCTGGGCCCGTGGGCAAATTCTCCAAGACACTTGTGGTTTCTAATTATCCAGGCAATCTTTTCTAGTGGAGGGACATGGCTAGGTTTTACTTAAATCTCTATATGCTGAAGCTCACAGGTAAAATTTATTAATTATCATCTAGCAGACACATTTGAAGTTAGAAAAAGGCACATCAATTTTCTAGGTACACAGAAAAGAAAAGCCCATTTACTCTTAATTAACATATGTAAGGCACAAATGTAAATCCTTTCCTACTACCCGCTGTGAAGTTAACAACTGCTGTTAACTACTGTGGCCTAAGGCAGAGATGGGGGGAGGTAGTCTAAGTGATTTGAAACTCCCACTGAAAAGTTTAGAAACAGAGATGATAGAAAAATGGAGTTTTTCCATAGTCATGAGCAAATGTTTACCGAGGAACTTTTGAGTGTCCACCAGATAGTTGCCCTGGCAAGGAACCTTCAGCTCTCAGTTTCCATCTGCTCAGATAACCAGAGATCAGTCACCAGAAAGGAATCCAGCTGTCTGTCTGGTCAACATTCCATTGACTCCATTGGCCACTGGCTTCAATGGGGATTTACCAAACAGATGCTAGGGAAACCTGTCCTCTGCTTTTGAGGGTGGCAGTTGCTATAAGAGAGATTAATTAGCTGGCAGAGTAACCACTGTTTATCAAAATTCTATAAGGGATAGTTAAAAAGCCTGAGCAAGATCATTACCTACTGCTCTATGAATTTACAGTGAGTTTTAAAGTCTGTAACTTGAGAGATTGGAGAGCCTCCTTATTCTAATGTGTTTAGGTCCCCTTTGTGTGCTGCTTCTGGGGATAGCTTCTTCCACTGTCATAGGAAGCTGGTTCTCCCCACTGTGTCTCAGGTTTAATCTCCAAAGGAGAGTTGCCCAGAACACTGAGCCAGGACATGGCTCTTATGTGTGTTCTCCTGGACGGGCACAATTCAGATGAATGTCTCATCTGACCCAGAGATGGGGTATGTGTCCTTTATCTAAGATGGCTTCCCAGTCTTTGGCATTAGAAAATGCTCATTTTCTATGGGCTCAACTAAGAAGCTAAAGGTTTGAATAGTCCAGAGTTTTTTCTAACTGTACCTGCCACTATAAAGAAAGTACAAAGTGGGAAATGAGTAGAAGTCAAAGTTGGGAAACTGAAGCAGAAAAGGCCTGACATTTTCTCTAGAATATAAAGGAGGATCAGAGCCAGTCTGTCTCAGTGAAACCTGTCCTCCAAGTCTTAAGTGAGGCCACCAGCCTAGTGCTGTTTAAATGGTAGAAGGAGTCCTGGTGTTTATTGTAAGCATGTACATTTTCTAAGTCTGAGCTAGATTTCTATTTAAGAGAACCATTTTACAGAAGTTTACATTAAAGCCTGTCAGAACTGTTTTAATATTTTCTCTCTAGTGCTATTGTCTAAACACAGTCAAGCAAGGAGTACCAATAATTTTAGCAACCAATTTAAATTTAACTTGTACAAAAACAAAATAATAATATACCATTAAATAAATACCATAACTTTATAAATTTCACATGTTTTAACTTAGATTTGCAACATTTTAATAAGGCTATAAGACAAAGCAATTAAAAACAATGGGCAACTACTAAGCAATGATCACAATGAGTTATAAATAACTTGCAAAGACAAAGCAAAATTTGAAGCATAAAAATTTGTTACCTAAGTGAGTCCCAGTCCAGAGTCTATGAAACAAAAAGAAAACTCTAACCTCCATCCAATGATCTTGGTGGAACCTCCAAAAGATATAGGAGAATGAAACTCCCGACCTACTATGTCCCAGTTCATGTTCTCTAAAATCAAAGAATGAATTTTAGGAACAACAGAGGTGGAGAGTAGAATATATTTATTGAGAGAAAGCTTCTGTGTGGAGAGAGACAGAAGGGGGTCCTGAGCAGGTTGCCCGGGACTCTGTCTTTTCCAGGGACTTTTATAGAGTAAAACCATGGGTTCAAAGTAGGGAGAGACTGGGAACTCACAAGGCAGATGGGCATAAGGTGGGACATTACTATAGTTAGCCAATAAGTTCAGTAGTTTAGGTAAAATTGATTACATTAGGGACAAATGGGAAAGCAAGTTACATAGCAAGCAGCAGGCATTCTTGGAGCTGTGACTCTTTCCTAGGGGGATTGGAACTATTTAGGGTGTCAATCCTCAGGCTATGGGTGCATTTGTATGGTTTTGTTGTCTTGAGGCCTGGTCCACAGCATGAGGTGTCAGCTTCCCTGCAGTTACCAAGTGTCTGCACTGGCTCTATTGAGGACCTAGCCCTATCTCACTGCCTATAATATTTTTGACTAACTCAGTTGCCTGCTACATTGGTAGAAAAACTAAAACTCACAGAAACACTTGAGAAACTAAAAACAATGCAGAAAAAAGAAGGAAACAGTCTGGAATGCTAACCCTGGCTTCCAGAGAGCAGGATACCTGTCTCTGCAAACACAAGATAAGCCCAGAGAAGTTATGCAGCCCTGGGGAGAAAAGAAAACACTAGACCAGCAATCACATTCTCACTAAATGTTCACAGTTGTTGTAATTGGCAAATGACAGCAAAGGGTTTTACTCTGAATATAACTGCTTCCATATGGTAGTCTAGAGAGTGGTTACCCTGGGAAACAGAAACCACAGAACAACTATGCTTCAGTGGGAAATAGTCACAAGAGACAGTCAAGGAAGAGGCACAGGCTAGACATGGAGCATCTGTGAAGTTTTGGCTCAGCCCAGGAAGTAAAAATTGGTCTCAGTCTTTGCAGTGAGAAGTCATGCCAGTCATGTATGGTTTTTGAATGACACTGGGTCTGAAAGCGCTAACATTAGTTCCAATGGATTGATCTACTTCCTCACTGCTCTGTTGTCTATATGCAGCAATCGCTCACTCAGTGTTCTGTGTTATTTTATCATCTGCCTATATGACCAGGTTATGCCTTGGCTTGGATGACCTGGATGGTCAGATGGTTGTAGATGGTCTATAAAACTAAGCAGAGAAAGCAGTGGCTTGGGCTACACAGAGGGACAAAAAACTGGGAGCACAGTGAAAGAATGTAGCCCTAAGGCAGACCCTATGGACTGATGACACCCAGCAGAAAAGGCTGAGCAGTATTCAGACACAGAAAATAAGGACAGAAATGAAGTGAAACTTAGTCGTGATACACTATCTCTTCCCAATATGTGGTGTACTACTATATTACAGGACTTAGAAAGAAACTATTCTTTTATATTCTGAGAAATTTTTGCCAACTTATTTTCTTTTTCAATACATTTACTTTTTCAAGTAATGATTGTTTTTATTTCTTTTACTCTTGGTTTTTTTTTTTAGCTTTGTTATAGGGTAGTATACACTTTTTAATACTTTTACTTTTTATTCATTATGGTTATTATTTTTTAACTAGAATGTTTCATCATGCACATTTAAAATGAGTATATCATTGAATAAATATGGTTTACAAATTTTGTTGTAAATTTCTCCATTTATTGTAATTTTTATTTTTCCTTTCTTCTCTTATGTTTTTTTTATTTTAATGGAGCTTGTTATAGAATGGCAGATTACTTCATCTCTTCCTGTACTTTTAATACATTTTAAAAAACATTTTCAGTGGATGCTTTGGGGTTTACAATGTCCATTTTAAATAGCTTTTTTTCTGATTAATGAACTTATTTTACAACTTATTTCTTAACAGCTCTTCTTAAAATTTAATTATCTTCTAGCCAGACTGCTCGGCGAACCCCAGGCAGCTGGCTGGCCGGGAACCCACCCTGGGCCGTGGCTGCACAAGCTCCAGCAGCGGGTGGATCTCCAATGTGCACTGGACAACTCCAAACTTGGTGCCCAGGCAGTAAGACCACACCCTGCATCTGAAAAATGCCCCAAGGTGCCCCAGAGGGATCAGGCAGGCCTAGCTGGACAACTCAGCAAACCCCAGGCAGCTGGCTGGCCGGGAACACACTCTGGACCCTGACTACAGGCACTTAGGCAGAGGCAGTGGTGGAATCCCAGCGTGCACCCAGAAAACTTGGAACTCTGTGCCCAGAGGAACATTGGTCTACAGTGGACTACCTGTGCTACCTTGAAGGGAGACTAAGTGACTGTCTCACCATAACAAGATCTGGCTCCAGACAGTGTGGTGAGTATGCCCCTAAATAGAGGTGTACAGTAGCTAAATAGGGCCAGTAGTAAAGCTCTCTGCAACTAACTGTAAGACCTTGGTAAGTCTGACAAGTGTGAGGGTGACCATTTCCTACACACAGAAAACATCAGGTAGAGTGAGGAGTGTGTCAGAAAGGACTCCCCCAACTCAAAGAAAATCAAAAGGGCTTATGAGACACACAGACACACAATAGGGACATAGTAGGGCCTCAGCCAATACAAATACTGTAGACAGGGAGATTTGATGACTTGGAATAACCCAAAGATAAAGTACTAGCAGGAACTAAAAGCTGACCTGCATCAATACTACTAACCTTGTCAGTCCAGGAAGAATACGGGACTCATCAAACAGGCCCTGCAGCAGGGAGCCAGGTGACTGGCCCACCTATTCATTGTGGGACCCAGCAACTGGACAAACATCAACCCTACAGTAGGACACCAAGATACACACTACCAACAGTTCACACTAATGGGTCTGAAGAACCAAACACTACCTCAAAAGAGGAAAATGGCAAAAAGAAAAGGCAGAATGCAACCTCAAATATCCAGTGCAACAGGTGCAAATACAGGAGACACTGAAATAGTGGACCCCAAAGGTAACACACCAGGAGTGTCTGAAAATACAGTGAATGAAATTAGAAAACAACTCCACAAGGCCATAGAGGAAATCAAATTAAAAGTACTCTCCCAGGTAAAGATAGAGGTAACAACCTTAGTAAAGGAGTTGCTGAGCACAGCCAAAGAAGAAATAGAGAAAAAAGTACAGGAACATGGGAAACTGATTAAAACCTTGAATGAACAATGTAGGAACAAGCAGAATTCATGAAGCTACGAGAGACATCCAAGAAACAAGAAATTCGATATAAAGCATGCAAAACTGTTTAAATGAAGCTGAGGATAGGATCTCAGACCTTGGGGACAGGATTGCAATTAGTGATCATGAAAGCATAGAATTTTAAAAAATAACAAAGCAGCATGAAATGACAATCCAGAAGCTTCAAGATGATGCCAAGAGCAACAATATAAGATTAATAGGCATCAGTGAAGATGATGGAGTCAATACAAATTACATATGTAAAATATTCACAGAAATAATAGGAGAAAACTTTCCAAACATGGGGAAAAATCTGATATGCAGATAAGTGAGGCATACACAATGCCAAACAGTCACAACCAACATAAATCTACACCCAGACACATAATAGTTAAGATCTCAGACATACAACATAAAAGCAGAATACTAAAAGCTGTTAGAGAAAAAACACAAGTCACCTATCAAGGAAAGCCCATTATAATCACAGCAGGCTTTTCAGCACAAACCCTCAAGTCAAGATGTGATTGGAATGAGATGTTTCAAGCCCTGAAAGAAAACAACTTCCAACCCAGACTGATGTACCCAGCAAAACCTTCATTCAAATTTAATGGAGAAATAAGATACTTCCATGACAAAGAACAACTGAAGAAATTTATGTCCACCAAACTAACCCTAGAAAAAGTGTTGAAAGACATACTAGACAGAGATAAAAATGACCACAACACCCAGAACAGCAGAAAGAAACCACCTGGTAGGACAAGCAATTAAGGGGGAAAAGCAGAAAGCAAACTATTAGAACATAACATGACAAACTTGAATGAGTATATATCAGTGATATCCATAAATGTAAATGGCCTCAATTCAAATATCAAAAGAAACAGGTTGGCAGAATGGATTAAGAAACAGGATCCCAAAATATGCTGTATACAAGAAATGCATCGGACCCAAAAGGAAACTCATAGATTAAAATCAAAGGATGGAAAACAGTATTCCATGCAACAGGAGGCCAGAAAAAAGCAGGGGTAACTAATCTATTTGCAGACAATGTGAACTTCAAACCTAAAAGGATTAAAAGAGACAAAGAAAGTCACCACATACTTGTAAGTGGAAAAATTCAAGAGGAAGAACTAACAATTATAAATATATATGCACCAAATACAGGGGCACCCAACTATATAACACAGATACTAAAGGATATGAAAAACCCAATGCACAAGAACACAATTATTACAGGTGACCTTAACAGCCCATTGTCACAAAGAGATTGATTAACTAGGCAAAAAGTCAGAAAAGAAGTAATAGAAATGAATCATACCTGTGAGCAACTGGACTTAGTAGATGTTTACAGAGTGTTCCACCCAACCACAACAGAATACACATTCTTCTCAGCTGCACATGAGACATTCTCCAAAATAGACCATATATTATCCCATAAAACATTCTTAAGTAAATGCAAGGATATTGAAATTATCCCATGCATAATATCTGACCATAGTGCAGTGAATTTGGAAATTAATGGCAAAAGAAATTGCAAAACTTGCATGCATACATGGAAATTAAACAACAACCTTTTAAACAACCAGTGGGCTAGAGATGAAATTAAGGAAGAAATAAAGCAATACCTACAATTTAATGAAAATGCAGAAACAACATTGCAATCTGTGGGATGCAATAAAAGCGGTCTTAAGAAAGAAATATATAGCAATAAATAGTCATATCAAGAAACTAGAACGAGCACAAATAAACAACCTAATGCTCCATCTCAAGTTACTAGAAAAAGAAGAGCAAGTTAAACCCAAACATCATAGAAGAGAGGAAATACTAAAGCTTAGAGCAAAAATCAATTCAATTGAAAATAAAAAAAATACTGAGAATTAATGAATCAAAAAGCTGGTTTTTTTGACAGAATAAAAAAAATTGACAAATCTCCAGCTAACCTTATAACAAAAAAGAAAGAAAAAAAACCAAATTCATACAATAAGGATTGAAAAGGGGATATTACTACAGATACCATGGAAATTCAAAAGACCATGCACACCTACTTTAAGAATCTCTACTCACATAGGAAAACACAGAGGAAATGGACAGATTTCTAGAAACATATGAACTACCAAAACTCAACCAAGAAGATATAGCTATTTTGAATAATCCAATATCAGCTATTCAAATTGAAATGTACTAAAAACTTACCAACAAAGAAAAGCCAAGGTCCTGATGGATTCACAGCTGCATTCTATAAGAAATTCAGAGAAGATTTGATGCCAGTACTCCTTAAACTCTTCAATGAAATTTAAAAGAAAGCAGTCCTCTCTAAATCATTCCTGGAGGCAAGCATAACTCTCATACCAAAACCAGAGAAAGACCCAACCAAAAAGGAGAACTATATGCCAATCTCACTAATGAACATTAATGCAAAAATTCTCAATAAAATACTGGCAAATAGAATGCAACAAATCATTAAGAAGATTATACATCATGACCAAGTGGGGTTCATTCCAGGAATGCAGGGATGGTTTAACTTATGTAAATCAATAAATGTGATACACCATTCAACAGAGCCAAAAACAGAAACCACATGGTCATCCCAATAGATGCAGAAAATCTTTTGATAAGGTCCAACATATGTTCATGATAAAAACCTTTCAGAAACTCGGAATACATGGTGTCTACCTCAAACTTATAAAGGCCATCTATGACAAACCAACAGCCAATATTATTCTAAATGGACAAAAGCTAAAAGCTTTCATTTGAAAATCAGGAACAAGACAAGGATGTCCACTATCACCACTCCTTTTCAGTATGGTTCTGGAAACACTAGCCAGGGCAATCAGACAAGAGAAAAATAAAAGGAATAAAGATAGGAAAGGAAGCAGTTAAATTATCACTATTTGCAGATGACATGATACTCTATATAGAAGACCCAAAAAACTCCATTAAAAGACTGCTAGAGGTAATAAATTCAGTGGTATAGCTGGCTACAATGTCAACATGCAAAAATCAATAGCATTCTTGTACACAAACAAGAAACTCACCGAGAGAGAAATTATAGAAATATCACCCTTCACAATAACATCTAATAAAATGAAATACTTAGGAATCAACCTAACTAAAAATATAAAAGACCTATGTGCTGAGAATTATACTACACTAAAAAAGGAGATTGAAGAGGGTATTAGAAAATGGAAGGATATTCCTTACTCTTGGCTAGGAAGAACCAACATTGTGAAAATGGCCATACTCCCAAAACTGTTATACAGATTTAATGCAATCCCAATCAAAATACCATCAACATACCTCACAGATCTAGAGAAAACACTCCTGAAATTCACTTGGAACCAGAAGAAACCTAGAATAGCAAAGGCAATTTTGGGCATTAAAGACAAGGCAGGAGGCATCTCAATTCCTGACTTGAAACTGTACTACAAAGCACAGTGATAAAATGAGCATAGTACTGGCAAAGAAATTGACCTGAGGACCAATGGAACAGATTAGAAGATGCAAGTATAAGTACAAAGACACTCAGCCATCTGATAATTGACAAAGGGGCTAAACATGTTCACTGGAAGAAGGGTAGCCTCTTTAATAAATGGTGTTGGTAGAACCGGCTCTTCACACGCAGGAGGTTGAAACTAGATCCATGCTTATCACCATGCACAAAACTAAAGTCTAAATGGATCAAAGACCTAAACATTAAAACAGAAACACTAAATCTACTGGAAAACAGGGTAGGTAGAAGTCTTGGAGACATAGGGGTAGGCAGAGAATTCATGAACAAAATGCAAACTGCATGGGAAATGCTTCAGAGAATAAACAACGGGGATTTCATACTATTGAGAAGTTTCTGCATTTCAAAGGAGATCACCAGCAGAGTGAAAAGAAAATGCACAGAATGTGAAAGAATTTTAGCCAGCAACCCCTCAGACAAAGGACTTATATCAAGAACATATAATGAATTGAAAAACATCAAGCCGCCCAAATTCAAAGACCCTTTCCAAAAATGGGCATCTGAGATGAACACTCAGATCTCAGATAAAGATATACAAATGGCAAATAAATACATGAAGAAATGTTCACCATCACTGATCATTCAAGAAATGCAAATTAAAACAACACTGAGATTTCATCTCACCCCTGAAAGAATAGCTGCCATCAAGAAATCAACTGATAACAAATGTTGGCGAGGTTGTGGGGAAAAATGAACATTGCTCCACTGTTGGTGGGAGTGTACACTGGTGCAACCACTATGGAAATCAGTATGGAGAATTCTCAGAAGATTAGCAATGGAAGCTCCATTCAACCCAGCTATTCCCCTCCTGTGTATTTTCCCAGAAGAACTGAAAAGTTCATATCACAGTGATACATGTGCACTCATGTTCATAGCAGCACAATTTTTAATAGCTAAATCTTGGAAACAACCAAGATGCCCATCAACTGCAGAGTGGATGAAAATGATGTGGTATTTTTATACAATGGAGTATCACTCAGCTCTGGAGAAGAACGACCTTGAAGCTTTCTAGGTAAATGGAGACAATTTGAAACTATCCTCATTAGTGAAATAAATAAGAACCATATTTATAAATATCACATTGTGTCTCTAGTGTAAAAAATAATAAGAAATGTAGGAGTAATAAAACCCAAAATGTGTAATTGCTACTGTAAATAAGAGAGGAAAAGAAAGTGCTCTAAATGATGTAATTATATGTATGTTTGGGTTGTGTAAGATGAATGACCATATTACTGTATTTGTGTTATATCATGGAGCAGAACTTTCAACAGTCTCATTGCTTGAATGTGTACTTTGTATATTTTAACTTTGTTACTTGAACAACTATTTCCAAAATGACAGTATGTAAGTTATCAAGTAATGACTTCTCAGTAGTTTTTGTTCTTTTCTTTTTTTTCCCTTGGAATCTTGTATTGTTGCTACCCCTTTTTCTATTTTATTTGTTTTTAAATAAAATTTAAAAAAATTAATTACTTCATTATATTTTGTTTTCAAAAATATTTCTCATTCAGTTTTTAAAGATAAATATTTCTAAGTGGAGAATTCTACAGTTTCAGGTCTTTCATTAGACTTTAAAAAAAATTAACTTCATGGCATTCTGTTTCACATAGTTTCTGATGAGAAGTCTGCTGTAATTATATACATGAGGTGTTTTCTTTGGGTTCTTTCCAGATTTTTACTATTAGTTTTCTGTAGGTAAATGATGATATATCTTCATCTGATATGTTTTTCAGTATTTATTTGTAGTTTAATGAGGATATATATATACATATTTGAATATGAATGTTTGAATATATAATTTGAATATATATTATATGAACATTTGAACATATATTAATAAGTTTGTGTTTATATATAAAACCCTTGGGAGAACTTTTATAATCATTGAGTTAAAGCAATTGATTAATCAATATAAGAAGGCTTGACTTTTTTCTTATTTTAATTATAATTTTAATAAATATTATGCAACTAATTAATGGTATTCATTGTTACATTTTCATAGATGCATATAATATACTTTGACCACCACCAGCTTCCCTATTGCCATGTCTTCTGGCCTCCACATGGTACACTTTTCTTTCTGCACTAGGCTCCTTTCTACTACCCTGTCATTTTTTTACCCTAGATTACACAGATGAGAGGAAACATGTGTTACACCTCTTTCTGAAACTGGATGATTTCACTTAACATAATGATCTGCAATACCATGTATCCTCCTGAAAATTACAAGATTTTACAATCTTTATTATTGTTTACTCATTGCCTAATGTACTGCATATTAATAATATAATGTAATAATAACATAGTGTATATTATTTTATCCATGCACCTACCTAATGATAGGAATTTAGGCTGGTTGTACAACTTGGCTACTGTGGATATTGCTGTGATTAACATGGATGCATAGGTATTTCTTATGTATGTGGATGTATTGGTCAGTTTTTCCATCACTAGGACAAACTAACTGACTCAAAATTTAAAAGAAAAGTTGACTTTTCTCATAGTTTCATAAGCTTTGTTGCATGGTGGGTTGAATCCTAAGCAGAAATACCTTGGTTGATGGGCTTGTCACTGGAAGGAAGTTCACTTATGGCATCCAGAATGGCAAGAAGGTTGGAAAAATCAGTAGTAGTTCAAGGCTGAAGGCCTGGATACTTCATAGAGAGTCACTGGCATAGTGCACATTAAAAGACTGAAGAAGTGGGAGCCTGGCAGAGAAAATACCAGTAGCAAAATACAAACCTAGTCAAACAGAATGGGTCTTTCCAGATGCAGGCCAATTTCACCAACTTTCCCCTTTTATTCTATTGAGGTCACTAACTTATTAAGTGGTGCTGACCAAAATCAGAATGGGTTTGCCCCCCACAGTTTGCTGAACTGTGTGTCTGTAATCTCTGGAAACTTTCCCATGTACATAACCAGAAATTCACTTTACTGATATAGTAGGCATTTCTTCAGTCAAGTTGAAATTCACAACTTGGAGTAACCACACACCCCCACACTTGACACTTTCTCCTTTATATCCAGTATTATGCTATATTATACTCAGATGTGCCTCTCTGTTTTTATGCATCCTTTTTATGCAAGATAAGACTTTTATGAAGTGAGTTCATAAAGTTTTGAAGATTTGACTACTCTTTCAAATGAACAGATATCTTGAAAGTAGCATGAAGAATCTGGGAAATATGACTTAGAAAAAAACCCCAAACATTAAATGTCTAACAACTGTGCCCCCAAAATGGAAATAATTCTATGATAAAGATTCAAAATACTTGTTCTAAGGAAGATTGGAAAATTGCAAGAGTACATAGATGAATTTAATAAAACAAAGAAAACAATACAAGAACAAATTGAGAACCCAAAGAGATAGAAAATGTTTTTAAACAAATTATCGAACTGAAGAATACAATGACTTTAAATGAAAACTGCAACAGATAGTATCAACAGCAAACTAGATCAAGAAAAATGAGAAAACTCATAAATAAATCATTTGAAGTCATTCAATAAAAGGATAAAAATGACAAAAAATAATGAGTAAAGCCTACATGACCTACAGGACACCATCAAGATAACTAACATTTGCCAAATGGGATTGTTATGGTTTATAGCTGGATGTCCCCCCACATGCCTGCTGTGCTTATGTGTAGGGCATTTGGAAGGTGATTGGATTATAGCAGCTTCTGGCTGACTCTGTTAGGAGTTTGAACCTGGTCATAAAAGGTGACTCACTAAGAGTGTGACCTGTAAGGGTTTATCTCCCTCCTTGACTCTTCTCTTTTATCTGCTTACCATGTGTCATGAGGTGAGCAATGTGGCTCTGTACAAGCCCCTCTACCATGCTATTCTGCATTGAAACCAGCAAACTATGGACTCAAACCTCTTCAAGCTTTGTAGTAAAACAAACCTCTCTGCTCTCCTTTAAATTGTTCACATTGGGTACTTGCCTCAGACACAAGAAAGTGACAAAGATGAGACTTTAAAGAAGGAGAGTGAAAGACAGAAAGACAGAGAAAGTTTAATTAAGGAGGTAATAGTCAAACCTAAAAATAGTCATAAGAATGTAAAGTCATTAAAGAAGTTTGCATGATCAAGATTGTGGAGTGGTAAGCAGCAGTGAAAGAGCCTCTCTGAGAGTTGCCATCCAGATGCTGGAATGTAGCAATGTGAGGAAGACAAGATGGAGGGAAATGTGCCCACTGAACACAGAAAGGACCTGAAGCATGAATTGAAGCCCACAGAATGAGCAAAGAGAGGAACTTCAATAAAGAAGAAGGAGTATCCAGAAAGGCCTGCTCCCTGAGACAAGACTCACTGTGCAAAAGAAGTAATTAAAATCTTAAGACACATAGTGATTGCTGGTAAGCTGAGGACTCCATGAAGAGATGCAGCAGTGGAAGTGAGCAGTGGACATGAAGGATTGCACTAGCTGATGTTGAATACTGAGGGCTCAGTTATACCATGGGATAGAGTGTTTGGTCAGGAGACATCTTGGAGAAGGGCCAACTCAGCTCAGATCTCAGAGTGGCTGGTGTCTGCATCTAGTGGCTCCTAGCTAGTCTCAGGCCTGTGGTAGGTGTTCTGAGGGCTGCATATCAAATGAGTCTGATCTCAGCCAGAAGATGTAAGCTCACTGAGATTATCCACTACCCTGCCAAAAAGCAACTATCAGCTTGCTGGTTTAAATCAATATGGATCTGGACTATGCCTCTACATGTTGTCTATCAGTGACAGCAGAGATAAACCTGAAAGTGGACTTTTTTCTTTCTCTTTTTCTCTGCTTGTTTTCATTTGTTGTGATTTTGTTTTTGTTTTTGTTCTTTTCTCCACTGTTTTATCTATTTTTATTTGAGTGTGAAAGTGGATTCTAGTCTTTTTTTGGTTCTTGTTCTGTTCTTTTTATCTCTTCCTTCTCTCTTTTCCTTCAGTCTTCTGCACCAGCTTCTCAAAGTTAGCATGATTCCCATTTATCCACCAGCCTTAATTCTGATCTCTTCCTCTTCTTCTACTTCTTTATTTTTTGCCTAGCCTCTTTTAGATTATAACCCTTCGGGGAAATAAACATATTAAAAACATATACTGCAAAGAATTTTCTGCTTCATCTTAGATTTTGTTATATAGCTGAAAATCATATGGTCAAAGGTGGTAAATTAATGGTTACATCAGCTTGTCATCATCTGCCATGTGTTTAATGATATTGTTATTAGCAATGGTGACACTTTAGCCAAAAGTGAAATAGTTGATATAAATAGCTATTCTTTCTGATATTCTAAGAGTGAGTAAGACTAAAGGTCGTAGAAAATACTGTGGCACAGTACTAAAGAGCTAGAGGTTGGGGCAAGGAGGCAGTAATTTCTCATCCCCAACAAACTGAATACATAGGACCTTGCAACAGACTCAAAATCCAAAAGCCAACTATACCTTGAAAATACTTCAGGGAAGTAGACATTATCTAAGGGTTCTAATCACTAACAATAAAGCTACCTGCCACAGGCATTTTACAAGCACCACCCCAGGAATTAAACTAAAATAAAAGAAACAGAAGAGTAGAAAATGAGTAGACATTTAAACAAGATGCAAACCCATACACCCAGTTCATCAAAGGTAAACCCAGTGGGTGATGACGTAGGAAAATTTGAAGGCCACTGATGTGGCTTCTTTGAAGTAATAACAACAAAGCAATTGAATGAGTTTCTTGAAAAAACTCAAATAAGAAATAATTTCTCAGATAACTGCAGAATAGTTTCCACAGTGAAAACCATGCTTAATGACTCTATAGCAGATACAAATTTTTCAAAATTAGAGAAAAGCTTAAGAAAATTATGGAAGCCATGAATGCTCAACATAGTTAAGAAATGTATTTCATAGGGCAAACTCAAACAGAGTTCCAGAAGAAGAAATTCCATTGAAAGTAGCCACAATGCAATAATCCAATGTGAGGACAGGATCTCAGATATAGAAGACAGGCTTGTGATTAGCAATAATGAAAAGAAAGATTTCTTTAAAATAGCAAAGACAGCACTAGCAGAGAAATCCAGCAGATCCACCTCCACTTACTGGACACCAATGATAGAAGACTCTTTCCTGAAGGAAGCAAGGGGGAGCAGAGTGAGATAGGAAATCTGCCCTCACCTGCTGGCTGCCACCATCAGAAGACTGCTTCCTGCAGGCAGCCAGCACAGGCAGAGAAAATCAATAGATCCATCTCTGCCTTCCACCACCACCAGAATGCTCCTTCCTGCAGGCAGACAGCATGGGCAAAGTCAGCAGATCAACCACTGCCTGCTGGCCACCACCAACAAAACACTGCTTCCTGTGGGCAGTCAGCAGAAGGGAGGACACAGAGCTAGGTAAGCCTTGTGCACCTCTAGGCCATCACTGGAGGTCTTTTGTTCCTTTGGGCAGCCATAACACATCAGGAAAATAAGACAAACATAGTCCTGTGTGCCTGCCACCATCTAAGGAATCCTTCTGTAAATACACAGGCTGAGAGAAGCAGCCTCACCTTCACACACCAATGTCAATCAGGGATGCCCTGGTGTAGCTACACAGATCTGGAGAAGGTCTCCCCATGCCTGCTACCTCCCTGTAAATCTGGGTTCAGACAAACCCAGGTGCCCATCCCCCTTTCCTACACCAATGAGGGGCTTCCAAAGTGGGATGACCGCACAATCAGCTTGTTGGGACAAAAAGGCAATCTCAAACCTCCAGCCAACACATAGCAAGTCTGGGAGATACAGCCATGGAGGAAAATGGAATTTGCACACCTAAAATCTTTGAGAGGATAGCAACTGAAGTAAAGGAACAAACTCATGAGATTGTAAAAGCAATAAAATCAGAAATAATGTCTAAGTTTAAAAAAAATGTCTGGGTGTTTAGCTCAGCAGCATAAGTGCCTGATTGGCAAAAGCAAGATTGTGAGTTCGAGCCCTGGCACAAAAAAAGTCTCAGGTAAAAGAAAAAATCACAAACACAATGAAAGAATTGCTCAGCATATATAAACACATAAATAAAAAACAGGATTATAGGAAAATGATGGAAGCTTCGAATGAATAATATAGAAAAAAATTACATTGCATGAAACATTTAAAGAGATATCCAGAAAGTTAAAAAGTCAATCAAAAGTTGGTAAAACTGCTTTAAAGAGAGTGAAGATAGAATTTTAAATCTTGAAGACATGATTGCAGCAAGCAAACATGAAAGGAAAGATCTCTTAAAACTAACAGGGAATAACAGGAATAACATTTCAACACATGCAAGATGATAAGCAGCAGCATAATTTCAGAGTGCTAAGTATCAGCAAGAAAAAGGGGTACATACAAATGAAATTAAAAGGCTATTTACAGAAGTAATAGCAGAAAACCTCCTAAAATTAGGAAAAGGATCTGGTATACAGATAAATGAAGCATATAGGGCTCCAAATAGCCATAACAAAAGTAAATCTACACCCAGACGTGTAATAATCAAGATCCCTGAAGTTCAGCATAAGAACAGAGCTGTTACAGAAAAGAAACATATCACAAGTTAAGGAAAACCAATCAGAATCCTGGCAGACTTATCAACTCAAACCATCAACCCAAGAAGACTTTGAAGTGTTTCAAATCCTGAAAGCAAACAACTTACACTGATGTACCCTGAAAACTTACCTTTCAAAACTGATGGAAAAATAAGATATTTCCATGATAAAGAACATCTGAAGGAATTCATGATCACTAAATCAACCCTACAGAGATTGCTAAGGTATATTCTAGAGAGAGATAAGGATTACCATAGTTCTAGGAATAGCAGCAGAGGAGGATCACCAAACAGGATGGGCAATTGAGTGAAGGGGAAAGTGGAGGGTCAACAGCAGGAAGATAGCATGGCAGAAACAAACCAATGTATGCTGGTTGTAACCATT